>JASGCC010002753.1:0-26965 GCA_030067915.1 Hydractinia echinata
GCGAACAAGCAAGTAAACAAGCAAGTAAACAAGCAAGCGAACAAGCAAGTAACCAAGCAAGCGAACAAGCAAGTAAACAAGCAAGTAAACAAGCAAGCGAGTAAACAAGCAAGCCAGTAAACAAGCAAATAAACAAGCAAGTAAACAAGCAAGTAAACAAGCAAAGTAAACAAGCGAACAAGCAAGTAAACAAGCGAACAAGCAAGTAATTAAACAACCGAAAAGCAAGTAAACAAGCAAGTAAACAAGCAACGCGAACAAGCAAGTAAACAAGCAAGCGAACAAGCAAGTAAACAAGCAAGCGAACAAGCAAGTAAACAAGCAAGTAAACAAACAAGTAAATAAACAAGTTAAACAAGACAAGCTAAATCAAATACGAACAAGCAAGTAAATAAACAAGCGAACAAGCAAGTAAACAAGCAAGTAAACAAACAAGTAAACAAGCAAGTAAATAAACAAGTAAACAAGTAAACAAGCAAGTAAATAAACAGCGAACAAGCAAGTAAACAAACAAGCGAACAAGCAAGTAAACAAGCAAACGAAAAGCAAGTAAACAAGCAAGTAAACAAGAAAGTAAACAAGTAAACAAGCAACTAAACAAGCAAGTAACAAACAAGTAAATAAACAAGTAAATAACAAGTAAACAAACAAGCGAACAAGCAAGTAAACAAGCAAGCGAACAAGCAAGTAAACAAGCAAGTAAACAAACAAGTAAATAAACAAGTAAACAAGCAAGTAAATAAACAAGCGAACAAGCAAGTAAACAAGCAAACGAACAAGCAAGTAAACAAGCAAGTAAAACAAACAAGTAAATAAACAAGTAAACAAGCAAGTAAATAAACAAGCGAACAAGCAAGTAAACAAGCAAACGAACAAGCAAGTAAACAATCAAGCGAACAAGCAAGTAAACAAGCAAGTAAACAAACAAGTAAATAAACAAGAAACAAGCAAGTAAATAAACAAGCGAACAAGCAAGTAAACAAGCAACCGAACAAGCAAGTAAACAAGAAAAGTAAACAAACAAGTAAATAAACAAGTAAACAAGCAAGTAAATAAAACAAGCGAACAAGCAAGTAAACAAGCAAACGAACAAGCAAGTAAACAATCAAAGCGAACAAGCAAGTAAACAAGCAAGTAAACAAACAAGTAAATAAACAAGTAAACAAGCAAGTAAATAAACAAGCGAACAAGCAGTAAACAAGCAAGCGTAAACAAGCAAATAAACAAGCAAGTAAACAAGCTAGTAACAAGCAAGTAAACAAGCAAGTAAAGAACAAGTAAACAAGCAAGTAAATAAACAAGTAAATTAACAAGTAAATAAACAAGTAAAAACAAGTAAACAAGCAAGTAATAAACAAGCGAACAAGCAAGTAAACAACAAGCGAACAAGAAGCGAACAAGCAAGTAAACAAACAAGTAAACAAGCAAGTAAACAAGCAAGTAAATAACAAGTAAATAACAAGTAAACAAAAAGCAAATAAACAAGTAAATAAACAAGTAAACAAGCAAGTAATTAAACAAGCGAACAAGCAAGTAAACAAGCAAACGAACAAGCAAGTAAACAAGCAAGCGAAAACAAGCAAGTAAACAAGCAAGCGAACAAGCAAGTAAACAAGCAAGCGAACAAGCAAGTAAACAAGCAATTAAACAAGCAAGCGAGTAAACAAGCAAGCAGTAAACAAGCAAATAAACAAGCAAGTAAACAAGCAAGTACAAGCAAGTAAACAAGCGAACAAGCAAGTAAACAAGCGAACAAGCAAGTAAACAAGCGAACAAGCAAGTAATTAAACAACCGAAAAGCAGTAAACAAGCAAGTAAATAAACAAGTAAACAAGCAAGTAAACAAGCAAGTAAACAAGTAAACAAGCAAGTAAATAACAAGCGAACAAGCAAGTAAACAAACAAGCGAACAAGCAAGTAAACAAGCAAGCGAACAAGCAAGTAAACAAGCAAGCGAACAAGCAAGTAAACAAGCAAGCGAACAAGCAAGTAAACAAGCAAGTAAACGAAACAAGTAAATAAACAAGTAAACAAGCAAGTAAATCAACATACGAACAAGCAAGTAAATAAACAAGCGAACAAGCAAGTAAACAAGCAAGTAAACAAACAAGTAAACAAGCAAGTAATAAACAAGTAAACAAGCAAGTAAATAAACAAGCGAACAAGCAAGTAAACAAACAAGCACAAGCAAGTAAACAAGAAAGAACAAGCAAGTAAACAAGCAAGTAAACAAACAAGTAAATAAACAAGTAACAAGCAAGTAAATAAACAAAGCGAACAAGCAAGTAAACAAGCAAAGTAAACAAGCAAGTAAACAATCAAGCGAACAAGCAAGTAAACAAGCAAGTAAACAAACAAGTAAATAAACAAGTAAACAAGCAAGTAAATAAACAAGCGAACAAGCAAGTAAACAAACAAGCGAACAAGCAAGTAAACAAGCAAACGAACAAGCAAGTAAACAAGCAAGTAAACAACAAGTAAAGAACAAGTAAACAAGCAAGTAAACAAGCAAGTAAAAAACAACGTAAACAAGCAAGTAAAAAACAAGTAAAAAACAAGTAAAAACAAGTAAATAAACAAGTAACAAGCAAGTAAAACAAGCGAACAAGCAAGTAAACAAGCAAGCGAACAAGCAAGCGAAACAAGCAGTAAACTAAACAAGTAAAAACAAGCAAGTAAACAAGCAAGTAAATAAACAAGTAAATAAACAAGTAAACAAACAAGAAATAAACAAGTAAATAAACAAGTAAACAAGCAAGTAACAAGCAACGAACAAGCAAGTAAACAAGCAAGTAAACAAGCAAGTAAATAAACAAGTAAATAAACAAGTAAAACAGCAAGTAAACAAACAAGTAAATAAACAAGTAAACAAGCAAGTAAATAACAAGCGAACAAGCAAGTAAACAAACAAAGCGAACAAGCAAGTAAACAAGCAAGCGAACAAAGCAAGTAAACAAGCAAGCGAACAAGCAAGTAAACAAGCAAGCGAACAAGCAAGTAAACAAGCAAGTAAACAACAAGTAAATAAACAAGTAAACAAGCAAGTAAATCAAATACGAACAAAGTAAATAAACAAGCGAACAAGCAAGTAAACAAGCAAGTAAAACAAACAAGTAAACAAGCAAGTAAATAACAAGTAAACAAGCAAGTAAATAAACAAGCGAACAAGCAAGTAAACAAACAAGCCAACAAGCAAGAACAAGCAAACGAACAAGCAAGTAAACAAGCAAGTAAACAAACAAGTAAATAAACAAGTAAACAAGCAAGTAAATAAACAAGCGAACAAGCAAGTAAACAAGCAAACGAACAAGCAAGTAAACAATCAAGCGAACAAGCAATAAACAAGCAAGTAAACAAACAAGTAAATAAACAAGTAAACAAGCAAGTAAATAAACAAGCGAACAAGCAAGTAACAAACAAGCGAACAAGCAAGTAAACAGCAAACGAACAAGCAAGTAAACAAGCAAGTAAACAAACAAGTAAATGAACAAGTAAACAAAGCAAGTAAACAAGCAAAAAGAAAAACAAGAAACAAGCAAGTAAATAAACAAGTAAATAAACAAGTAAATAAACAAGTAAACAAGCAAGTAATTAAACAAGCGAACAAGCAAGTAAACAAGCAAGCGAACAAGAAGCGAACAAGCAAGTAAACAACAAGTAAACAAGCAAGTAAACAAGCAAGTAAATAAACAAGTAAATAAACAAGTAAACAAACAAGCAAATAAACAAGTAAACAAGTAAGTAATAAACAAGCGAACAAGCAAGTAAACAAGTAAACAAGCAAACGAACAAGCAAGTAAACAAGCAAGTAACAAACAAGTAAATAAACAAGTAAATAACAAGTAAAACAGCAAGTAAACAAACAAGTAAATAAACAAGTAAACAAGCAAGTAAATAAACAAGCGAACAAGCAAGTAAACAAACAAGCGAACAAGCAAGTAAACAAGCAAGCGAACAAGCAAGTAAACAAGCAAGCGAACAAGCAAGTAAACAAGCAAGTAAACAAGCAAGTAAATAAACAAGCGAACAAGCAAGTAAACAAACAAGCGAACAAGCAAGTAAACAAGCAAGCGAACAAGCAAGTAAACAAGCAAGCGAACAAGCAAGTAAACAAGCAAGTAAACAAGCAAGCGAACAAGCAAGTAAACCAAGCAAGCGAACAAGCAAGTAAACAAGCAAGTAAACAAGCAAGCAGTAAACAAGCAACCAAGTAAACAAGCAAAATAAACAAGCAAGTAAACAAGCAAGTAAACAAGCAAGTAACACAAGCGAACAAGCAAGTAAACAAGCGAACAAGCAAGTAATTAAACAACCGAAAAGCAAGTAAACAAGCAAGTAAACAAGCAAGCGAACAAGCAAGTAAACAAGCAAGCGAACAAGCAAGTAAACAAGCAAGCGAACAAGCAAGTAAACAAGCAAGTAAGCAAGCGAACAAGCAAGTAAACAAGCAAGCGAACAAGCAAGTAAACAAGCAAGTAAACAAGCAAGTAAACAAACAAGTAAATAAACAAGTAAACAAGCAAGTAAATAAACAAGCGAACAAGCAAGTAAACAAGCAACGAACAAGCAAGTAAACAAGCAATAAACAAACAAGTAAATAAACAAGTAAACAAGCAAGTAAATAAACAAGCGAACAAGCAAGTAAAACAAAGCGAACAAGCAAGTAAACAAGCAAGCGAACAAGCAAGTAAACAAGCAAGCGAACAAGCAAGTAAACAAGCAAGTAACAAGCGAACAAGCAAGTAAACAAGCAAGCGAACAAGCAAGTAAACAAACAAGTAAACAAGCAAGTAAATAAACAAGTAAACAAGTAAACAAGCAAGTAAATAAACAAGCGAACAAGCAAGTAAACAAACAAGCCAACAAGCAAGTAAACAATCAAACGAACAAGCAAGTAAACAAGCAAGTAAACAAGTAAACAAGCAACTAAACAAGCAAGTAAACAAACAAGTAAATAAACAAGTAAATAAACAAGTAAACAAACAAGCGAACAAGCAAGTAAACAAGCAAGAGAACAAGCAAGTAAACAAGCAAGTAAACAAACAAGTAAATAAACAAGTAAACAAGCAAGTAAATAAACAAGCGAACAAGCAAGTAAACAAGCAACGAACAAGCAAGTAAACAAGCAAGTAAACAAACAAGTAAATAAACAAGTAAACAAGCAAGTAAATAAACAAGCGAACAAGCAAGTAAACAAGCAAACGAACAAGCAAGTAAACAATCAAGCGAACAAGCAAGTAAACAAGCAAGTAAACAAACAAGTAAATAAACAAGTAAACAAGCAAGTAAATAAACAAGCGAACAAGCAAGTAAACAAGCAAACGAACAAGCAAGTAAACAAGCAAGTAAACAAACAAGTAAATAAACAAGTAAACAAGCAAGTAAATAAACAAGCGAACAAGCAAGTAAACAAGCAAACGAACAAGCAAGTAAACAATCAAGCGAACAAGCAAGTAAACAAGCAAGTAAACAAACAAGTAAATAAACAAGTAAACAAGCAAGTAAATAAACAAGCGAACAAGCATGTAAACAAGCAAGCGAGTAAACAAGCAAATAAACAAGCAAGTAAACAAGCAAGTAAACAAGCAAGTAAAAAAGCAAGTAAAGAAACAAGTAAACAAGCAAGTAAATAAACAAGTAATAAACAAGTAGATAAACAAGTAAATAAACAAGTAAATAAACAAGTAAACAAGCAAGTAATAATTAAACAAGCGAACAAGCAAGTAAACAAGCAAGCGAACAAGAAAGCGAACAAGCAAGTAAACAAACAAGTAAACAAGCAAGTAAACAAGCAAGTAAATAAACAAGTAAATAAACAAGTAACAAACAAGCAAATAAACAAGTAAATAAACAAGTAAACAAGCAAGTAATAAACAAGCGAACAAGCAAGTAAACAAGCAAACGAACAAGCAAGTAAACAAGCAAGTAAACAAACAAGTAAATAAACAAGTAAATAAACAAGTAAAACAGCAAGTAAACAAAACAAGTAAATAAAAAGTAAACAAGCAAGTAAATAAACAAGCGAACAAGCAAGTAAACAAACAAGCGAACAAGCAAGTAAACAAGCAAGCGAACAAGCGAGTAAACAAGCAAAGCGAACAAGCAAGAAACAAGCAAGTAAACAAGCAAGCGAACAAGCAAGTAAACAAGCAAGCGAACAAGCAAGTAAACAAGCAAGTAAACAAGCAAGCGAGTAAAACAAGCAAGCCAGTAAACAAGCAAATAAACAAGCAAGTAAACAAGCAAGTAAACAAGCAAGTAAACAAGCGAACAAGCAAGTAACAAGCGAACAAGCAAGTAAACAAGCGAACAAGCAAGTAATTAAACAACCGAAAAGCAAGTAAACAAGCAAGTAAATAAACAAGTAAACAAGCAAGTAAACAAGCAAGTAAACAAGTAAACAAGCAAGTAAATAAACAAGCGAACAAGCAAGTAAAACAAACAAGCGAACAAGCAAGTAAACAAGCAAGCGAACAAGCAAGTACAACAACAAGCGAACAAGCAAGTAAACAAGCAAGCGAACAAGCAAGTAAACAAGCAAGTAAACGAACAAGTAAATCAACAAGTAAACAAGCAAAGTAAATCAACATACGAACAAGCAAGTAAATAAACAAGCGAACAAGCAAGTAAACAAGCAAGTAAACAAACAAGTAAACAAGCAAGTAAATAAACAAGTTAACAAGTAAACAAGCAAGTAAATAAACAAGCGAACAAGCAAGTAAACAAACAAGCCCACAAGCAAGTAAACAAGCAAACGAACAAGCAAGTAAACAAGCAAGTAAACAAACAAGTAAATAAACAAGTAAACAAGCAAGTAAATAAACAAGCGAACAAGCAAGTAAACAAGCAAGCGAACAAGCAAGTAAACAAGCAAGTAAACAAGCAAGCAACAAGCAAGTAACCAAGCAAGCGAACAAGCAAGTAACAAGCAAGTAAACAAGCAAGCGAGTAAACAAGCAAGCCAGTAAACAAGCAAATAACAAGCAAGTAAACAAGCAAGTAAACAAGCAAGTAAACAAGCGAACAAGCAAGTAAACAAGAACAAGCAAGTAATTAAACAACCGAAAAGCAAGTAAACAAGCAAGTAATAAACAAGTAAACAAGCAAGTAAACAAGCAAGTAAACAAGTAAACAAGCAAGTAAATAAACAAGCGAACAAGCAAGTAAACAAACAAGCGAACAAGCAAGTAAACAAGCAAGCGAACAAGCAAGTAAACAAGCAAGTAAACAAGCAAGCGAGAAAACAAGCAAGCCAGTAAACAAGCAAATAAAACAAGCAAGTAAACAAGCAAGTAAACAAGCAAGTAAACAAAGCGAACAAGCAAGTAAACAAGCACAAAGCAAGTAAACAAGCGAACAAGCAAGTAAACAAGCGAACAAGCAAGTAATTAAACAACCGAAAGCAAGTAAACAAGCAAGTAAAAAACAAGTAAACAAGAAGTAAACAAGCAAGTAAACAAGTAAACAAGCAAGTAAATAAACAAGCGAACAAGCAAGTAAACAAACAAGCGAACAAGAAGTAAACAAGCAAGCGAACAAGCAAGTAAACAAGCAAGCGAACAAGCAAGTAAAACAAGCAAGCGAACAAGCAAGTAAACAAGCAAGTAAACGAACAAGTAAATAAACAAGTAAACAAGCAAGTAAATCAACATACGAACAAGCAAGTAAATAAACAAGCGAACAAGCAAGTAAACAAGCAAGTAAACAAACAAGTAAACAAGCAAGTAAACAACAAGTAAACAAGTAAACAAGCAAGTAAATAAACAAGCGAACAAGCAAGTAAACAAACAAGCCACAAGCAAGTAAACAAGCAAACGAACAAGCAAGTAAACAAGCAAGTAAACAAACAAGTAAATAAACAAGCGAACAAGCAAGTAAACAAGCAACGAACAAGCAAGTAAACAAGCAAACGAACAAGCAAGTAAACAATAAGCGAACAAGCAAGTAAACAAGCAAGTAAACAAACAAGTAAATAAACAAGTAAACAAGCAAGTAAATAAACAAGCGAACAAGCAAGTAAAAAAACAAGCGAACAAGCAAGTAAACAAGCAAACGAACAAGCAAGTAAACAAGCAAGTAAACAAACAAGTAAATGAACAAGTAAACAAGCAAGTAAACAAGCAAGTAAAGAAACAAGTAAACAAGCAAGTAAATAAACAAGTAATAAACAAGTAATAAACAAGTAAATAAACAAGTAAATAAACAAGTAAACAAGCAAGTAATTAAACAAGCGAACAAGCAAGTAAACAAGCAAGCGAACAAGAAAGCGAACAAGCAAGTAAACAAACAAGTAAACAAGCAAGTAAACAAGCAAGTAAAACAGCAAGTAAACAAACAAGTAAATAAACAAGTAAACAAGCAAGTAAATAAACAAGCGAACAAGCAAGTAAACAAACAACGAACAAGCAAGTAAACAAGCAAGCGAACAAGCAAGTAAACAAGCAACGAACAAGCAAGTAACCAAGCAAGTAAACAAGCAAGTAAATAAACAAGCGAACAAGCAAGTAACAAACAAGCGAACAAGCAAGTAAACAAGCAACGAACAACAAGTAAACAAGCAAGCAACAAGCAAGTAAACAAGCAAGTAAACAAGCAAGCGAACAAGCAAGTAACCAAGCAAGCGAACAAGCAAGTAAACAAGCAAGTAAACAAGCAATCGAGTAAACAAGCAAGCCAGTAAACAAGCAAATAAACAAGCAAGTAAACAAGCAAGTAAACAAGCAAGTAAACAAGCGAACAAGCAAGTAAACAAGCGAACAGCAAGTAATTAAACAACCGAAAAGCAAGTAAAACAAGCAAGAAATAAACAAGTAAACAAGCAAGTAAACAAGCAAGTAAACAAGTAAACAAGCAAGTAAATAAAACAAGCGAACAAGCAAGTAAACAAACAAGCGAACAAGCAAGTAAACAAGCAAGCGAACAAGCAAGTAAACAGCAAGCGAACAAGCAAGTAAACAAGCAAGCGAACAAGCAAGTAAACAAGCAAGTAAACAAACAAGTAAATAAACAAGTAAACAAGCAAGTAAATCAACATACGAACAAGCAAGTAAATAAACAAGCGAACAAGCAAGTAAACAAGCAAGTAAACAAACAAGTAAACAAGCAAGTAAATAAACAAGTAAACAAGTAAACAAGCAAGTAAATAAACAAGCGAACAAGCAAGTAAACAAACAAGCCAACAAGCAAGTAAACAAGCAACGAACAAGCAAGTAAACAAGCAAGTAAACAAGAAAGTAAACAAGTAAACAAGCAACTAAACAAGCAAGTAAAGAAACAAGTAAACAAGCAAGTAAATAAACAAGTAAATAAACAAGTAAATAAACAAGTAAATAACAAGTAAACAAGCAAGTAATTAAACAAAGCGAACAAGCAAGTAAACAAGCAAGCGAACAAGAAAGCGAAACAAGCAAGTAAACAAACAAGTAACAAGCAAGTAAACAAGCAAGTAAATAAACAAGTAAATAAACAAGTAAACAAACAAGCAAATAAACAAGTAAATAAACAAGTAAACAAGCAAAAGTAAACAAGCAACGAACAAGCAAGTAAACAAGCAAGTAAAAAACAAGTAAATAAACAAGTAAAAAACAAGTAAAACAGCAAGTAAACAAACAAGTAAATAAAACAAGTAACAAGCAAGTAAATAAACAAGCGAACAAGCAAGTAAACAAACAAGCGAACAAGCAAGTAAACAAGCAAGCGAACAAGCAAGTAAACAAGCAAGCGAACAAGCAAGTAAACAAGCAAGTAAACAAGCAAGTAAATAAACAAGCGAACAAGCAAGTAAACGAACAAGCGAACAAGCAAGTAAACAAACAAGTAAACAAGCAAGCGAGTAAACAAGCAAGCGAGTAAACAAGCAAATAAACAAGCAAGTAAACAAGCAAGTAAACAAGCAAGTAAACAAGCAAGTAAAGAAACAAGAAAAAGCAAGTAAATAAACAAGTAAATAAACAAGTAAATAAACAAGTAAATAAACAAGTAAACAAGCAAGTAATTAAACAAGCGAACAAGCAAGTAAACAAGCAAGCGAACAAGAAAGCAACAAGCAAGTAAACAAACAAGTAAACAAGCAAGTAACAAACAAGTAAATAAACAAGTAAACAAGCAAGTAAATAAACAAGTAAACAAGCAAATAAATAAACAAGCGAACAAGCAAGTAATTAAACAAGCGAACAAGCAAGTAAACAAGCAAACGAACAAGCAAGTAAACAAGCAAGTGAAACAAACAAGTAAATAAACAAGTAAATAAACAAGTAAAACAGCAAGTTAAACAAACAAGTAAATAAACAATAAACAAGCAAGTAAATAAAAAAGCGAACAAGCAAGTAAACAAACAAGCGAACAAGCAAGTAAACAAGCAAGCGAACAAGCAAGTAAACAAGCAAGCGAACAAGCAAGTAAACAAGCAAGTAAACAAGCAAGTAAACAAGCAAGTAAATAAACAAGCGAACAAGCAAGTAAACAAACAAGCGAACAAGCAAGTAAACAAGCAAGCGAACAAGCAAGTAAACAAGCAAGCGAACAAGCAAGTAAACAAGCAAGTAAACAACAAGCGAACAAGCAAGTAAACAAGCAAGCGAACAAGCAAGTAAACAAGCAAGTAAACAAGCAAGCAAGTAAACAAAAGCCAGTAAACAAGCAATAAACAAGCAAGTAAACAAGCAAGTAAAACAAGCAAGTAAACAAGTGAACAAGCAAGTAAACAAGCGAACAAGCAAGTAAACAAGCGAACAAGCAAGTAAAAAACAAGAAAAGCAAATAAACAAGCAAGTAAATAAACAAGTAAACAAGCAAGTAAAACAAGTAAACAAGCAAGTAAATAAACAAGCGAACAAGCAAGTAAACAAACAAGCGAACAAGCAAGTAAACAAGCAAGCGAACAAGCAAGTAAACAAGCAAGCGAACAAGCAAGTAAACAAGCAAGCGAACAAGCAAGTAAACAAGCAAGTAAACAAACAAGTAAATAAACAAGTAAACAAGCAAGTAAATAACAACGAACAAGCAAGTAATAAACAAGCGAACAAGCAAGTAAACAAGCAAGTAAACAAACAAGTAAACAAGCAAGTAAATAAACAAGTAAACAAGCAAGTAAATAAACAAGCGAACAAGCAAGTAAACAAACAAGCAACAAGCAAGTAAACAAGCAAACGAACAAGCAAGTAAACAAGCAAGTAAACAAACAAGTAAATAAACAAGTAAACAAGCAAGTAAATAAACAAGCGAACAAGCAAGTAAACAAGCAACGAACAAGCAAGTAAACAATCAAGCGAACAAGCAAGTAAACAAGCAAGTAAACAAACAAGTAAATAAACAAGTAAACAAGCAAGTAAATAAACAAGCGAACAAGCAAGTAAACAAACAAGCGAACAAGCAAGTAAACAAGCAAACGAACAAGCAAGTAAACAAGCAAGTAAACAACAAGTAAATAACAAGTAAACAAGCAATAAACAAGCAAGTAAAGAAACAAGTAAACAAGCAAGTAAATAAACAAGTAAATAAACAAGTAAATAAACAAGTAAACAAGCAAGTAATAAACAAGCGAACAAGCAAGTAAACAAGCAACGAACAAAAAGCGAACAAGCAAGTAAACAAACAAGTAAACAAGCAAGTAAAAAACAAGTAAATAAACAAGTAAATAAACAAGTAAACAAAACAAGCAAATAAACAAGTAAACAAGCAAGTAATTAAACAAGCGAACAAGCAAGTAACAGTAAACAAGCAAACGAACAAGCAAGTAAACAAGCAAGTAAACAAACAAGTAAATAAACAAGTAAATAAACAAGTAAAACAGCAAGTAAACAAACAAGTAAATAAACAAGTAAACAAGCAAGTAAATAAACAAGCGAACAAGCAAGTAAACAAACAAGCGAACAAGCAAGTAAACAAGCAAGCGAACAAGCAAGTAAACAAGCAAGCGAACAAGCAAGTAAACAAGCAAGTAAACAAGCAAGTAAATAACAAGCGAACAAGCAAGTAAACAAACAAGCGAACAAGCAAGTAAACAAGCAAGCGAACAAGCAAGTAAACAAGCAAGCGAACAAGCAAGTAAACAAGCAAGTAAACAAGCAAGCGAACAAGCAAGTAACAAGCAAGCGAACAAGCAAGTAAACAAGCAAGTAAACAACAAGCAGTAAACAAGCAAGCAGTAAACAACAAATAAACAAGCAAGTAAACAAGCAAGTAAACAAGCAAGTAAACAAGCGAACAAGCAAGTAAACAAGCGAACAAGCAAGTAATAAACAACGAAAAGCAAGTAAACAAGCAAGTAAACAAGCAACGAACAAGCAAAGTAAACAAGCAAGCGAACAAGCAAGTAAACAAGCAAGCGAACAAGCAAGTAAACAAGCAAGTAACAAGCGAACAAGCAAGTAAACAAGCAAGCGAACAAGCAAGTAAACAAGCAAGTAAACAAGCAAGTAAACAAACAAGTAAATAAACAAGTAAACAAGCAAGTAAATAAACAAGCGAAAAGCAAGTAAACAAGCAAGCGAACAAGCAAGTAAACAAGCAAGTAAACAAACAAGTAAATAAACAAGTAAACAAGCAAAAATAAACAAGCGAACAAGCAAGTAAACAAACAAGCGAACAAGCAAGTAAACAAGCAAGCGAACAAGCAAGTAAACAAGCAAGCGAACAAGCAAGTAAACAAGCAAGTAAGCAAGCGAACAAGCAAGTAAACAAGCAAGCGAACAAGCAAGTAAACAAACAAGTAAACAAGCAAGTAAATAAACAAGTAAACAAGTAAACAAGCAAGTAAATAAACAAGCGAACAAGCAAGTAAACAAACAAGCAACAAGCAAGTAAACAATCAAACGAACAAGCAAGTAAACAAGCAAGTAAACAAGTAAACAACAACTAAACAAGCAAGTAAACAACAAGTAAATAAACAAGTAAATAAACAAGTAAACAAACAAGCGAACAAGCAAGTAAACAAGCAAGAGAACAAGCAAGTAAACAAGCAAGTAAACAAACAAGTAAATAAACAAGTAAACAAGCAAGTAAATAAACAAGCGAACAAGCAAGTAAACAAGCAAACGAACAAGCAAGTAAACAAGCCAAGTAAACAAACAAGTAAATAAACAAGTAAACAAGCAAGTAAATAAACAAGCGAACAAGCAAGTAAACAAGCAAACGAACAAGCAAGTAAACAATCAAGCGAACAAGCAAGTAAACAAGCAAGTAAACAAAACAAGTAAATAAACAAGTAAACAAGCAAGTAAATAAACAAGCGAACAAGCCAAGTAAACAAGCAAACGAACAAGCAAGTAAACAAGCAAGTAAACAAACAAGTAAATAAACAAGTAAACAAGCAAGTAAATAAACAAGCGAACAAGCAAGTAAACAAGCAAACGAACAGCAAGTAAACAATCAAGCGAACAAGCAAGTAAACAAGCAAGTAAACAAACAAGTAAATAAACAAGTAAACAAGCAAGTAAATAAACAACCGAACAAGCATGTAAACAAGCAAGCGAGTAAACAAGCAAATAAACAAGCAAGTAAACAAGCAAGTAAAACAAGCAAGTAAAAAGCAAGTAAAGAAACAAGTAAACAAGCAAGTAAATAAACAAGTAAATAAACAAGTAGATAAACAAGTAAATAAACAAGTAAATAAACAAGTAAACAAGCAAGTAATTAAACAAGCGAACAAGCAAGTAAACAAGCAAGCGAACAAGAAAGCGAACAAGCAAGTAAACAAACAAGTAAACAAGCAAGTAAACAAGCAAGTAAATAAACAAGTAAATAAACAAGTAAACAAACAAGCAAATAAACAAGTAAATAAACAAGTAAACAAGCAAGTAATTAACAAGCGAACAAGCAAGTAAACAAGCAAACGAACAAGCAAGTAAACAAGCAAGTAAACAAACAAGTAAATAAACAAGTAATTAAACAAGTAAAACAGCAAGTAACAAACAAGTAAATAAAAAAGTAAACAAGCAAGTAAATAACAAGCGAACAAGCAAGTAAACAAACAAGCGAACAAGCAAGTAAACAGCAAGCGAACAAGCGAGTAAACAAGCAAGCGAACAAGCAAGGAAACAAGCAAGTAAACAAGCAAGCGAACAAGCAAGTAAACAAGCAAGCGAACAAGCAAGTAAACAAGCAAGTAAACAAGCAAGCGAGTAAACAAGCAAGCCAGTAAACAAGCAAATAAACAAGCAAGTAAACAAGCAAGTAAACAAGCAAGTAAACAAGCGAACAAGCAAGTAAACAAGCGAACAAGCAAGTAAACAAGCGAACAAGCAAGTAATTAAACAACGAAAAGCAAGTAAACAAGCAAGTAAATAAACAAGTAAACAAGCAAGTAAACAAGCAAGTAAACAAGTAAACAAGCAAGTAAATAAACAAGCGAACAAGCAAGTAAACAAACAAGCGAACAAGCGAACAAGCAAGTAAACAAGCAAGCGAACAAGCAAGTAAACAAGCAAGCGAACAAGCAAGTAAACAAGCAAGCGAACAAGCAAGTAAACCAGCAAGTAAACGAACAAGTAAATCAACAAGTAAACAAGCAAGTAAATCAACATACGAACAAGCAAGTAAATAAACAAGCGAACAAGCAAGTAACAAGCAAGTAACAAACAAGTAAACAAGCAAGTAAATAAACAAGTTAACAAGTAAACAAGCAAGTAAATAAACAAGCGAACAAGCAAGTAAACAAACAAGCCCACAAGCAAGTAAACAAGCAAACGAACAAGCAAGTAAACAAGCAAGTAAACAAACAAGTAAATAACAAGTAAACAAGCAAGTAAATAAACAAGCGAACAAGCAAGTAAACAAGCAAGCGAACAAGCAAGTAAACAAGCAAGTAAACAAGCAAGCGATAAAGCAAGTAACCAAGCAAGCGAACAAGCAAGTAAACAAGCAAGTAAACAAGCAAGCGAGTAAACAAGCAAGCCAGTAAACAAGCAAATAAACAAGCAAGTAAACAAGCAAGTAAACAAGCAAGTAAACAAGCGAACAAGCAAGTAAACAAGCGAACAAGCAAGTAATAAACAACCGAAAAGCAAGTAAACAAGCAAGTAAATAAACAAGTAAACAAGCAAGTAACAAGCAAGTAAACAAGTAAACAAGCAAGTAAAATAAACAAGCGAACAAGCAAGTAAACAAACAGCGAACAAGCAAGTAAACAAGCAAGCGAACAAAGCAAGTAAACAAGCAGTAAACAAGCAAGCGAGTAAACAAGCAAGCCAGTAAAACAAGCAAATAAACAAGCAAGTAAACAAGCAAGTAAACAAGCAAGTAAACAAGCGAACAAGCAAGTAAACAAGCGAACAAGCAAGTAAACAAGCGAACAAGCAAGTAAAACAAGCGAACAAGCAAGTAATTAAACACCGAAAAGCAAGTAAACAAGCAAGTAAATAAACAAGGTAAACAAGCAAGTAAACAAGCAAGTAAACAAGTAACAAGCAAGTAAATAAACAAGCGAACAAGCAAGTAAACAAACAAGCGAACAGCAAGTTAAACAGCAAGCAAACAAGCAAGTAAACAAGCAAGCGAACAAGCAAGTAAACAAGCAAGCGAACAAGCAAGTAAACAAGCAAGTAAACGAACAAGTAAATAAACAAGTAAAACAAGCAAGTAAATCAACATACGAACAAGCAAGTAAATAAACAAGCGAACAAGCAAGTAAACAAGCAAGTAAACAAACAAGTAAACAAGCAGTAATAAACAAGTAAACAAGTAAACAAGCAAGTAATAAACAAGCGAACAAGCAAGTAAACAAACAAGCCCCAAGCAAGTAAACAAGCAAACGAACAAGCAAGTAAACAAGCAAGTAAACAAACAAGTAAATAAACAAGCGAACAAGCAAGTAAACAAGCAAACGAACAAGCAAGTAACAAGCAAACGAACAAGCAAGTAAACAATCAAGCGAACAAGCAAGTAAACAGCAAGTAAACAAACAAGTAAATAAACAAGTAAACAAGCAACGTAAATAAACAAGCGAACAAGCAAGTAAACAAACAAGCGAACAAGCAAGTAAACAAGCAACGAACAAGCAAGTAAACAAGCAAGTAAACAAACAAGTAAATGAACAAGTAAACAAGCAAGTAAACAGCAAGTAAAGAACAAGTAAACAAGCAAGTAAATAAACAAGTAAATAAACAAGTAAATAAACAAGTAAATAAACAAGTAAATAAACAAGTAAACAAGCAAGTAATTAAACAGCGAACAAGCAAGTAAACAAGCAAGCGAACAAGAAAGCGAACAAGCAAGTAAACAAACAAGTAAACAAGCAAGTAAACAAGCAAGTAAATAAACAAGTAAATAAACAAGTAAACAAACAAGCAAATAAACAAGTAAATAAACAAGTAAACAAGTAAGTAATTAAACAAGCGAACAAGCAAGTAAACAAGTAAACAAGCAAACGAACAAGCAAGTAAACAAGCAAGTAAACAAACAAGTAAATAAACAAGTAAATAAACAAGTAAAACAGCAAGTAAACAAACAAGTAAATAAACAAGTAAACAAGCAAGTAAATAAACAAGCGAACAAGCAAGTAAACAAACAAGCGAACAAGCAAGTAAACAAGCAAGCAAACAAGCAAGTAAACAAGCAAGCAAACAAGCAAGTAAACAAGCAAGTAAACAAGCAAGTAAATAAACAAGCGAACAAGCAAGTAAACAAACAAGCGAACAAGCAAGTAAACAAGCAAGCAAACAAGCAAGTAAACAAGCAAGCAAACAAGCAAGTAAACAAGCAAGTAAACAAGCAAGCAAACAAGCAAGTAAACAAGCAAGCGAACAAGCAAGTAAACAAGCAAGTAAACAAGCAAGCAAGTAAACAAGCAAGCAAGTAAACAAGCAAATAAACAAGCAAGTAAACAAGCAAGTAAACAAGCAAGTAAACAAGCGAACAAGCAAGTAAACAAGCGAACAAGCCAAGTAATTAAACAACCGAAAAGCAAGTAAACAAGCAAGTAAATAAACAAGTAAACAAGCAAGTAAACAAGCAAGTAAAAACAAGTAAACAAGCAAGTAAATAACAAGCGAACAAGCAAGAAACAAACAAGCAGAAACACAGCCAAGTAAACAAGCAAGCGAACAAGCAAGTAAACAAGCAAGCGAACAAGCAAGTAAACAAGCAAGCGAAAAGCAAGTAAACAAGCAAGTAAACAAACAAGTAAATAAACAAGTAAACAAGCAA
Organism: Hydractinia echinata; assembly: GCA_030067915.1. Lineage (NCBI taxonomy): Eukaryota > Metazoa > Cnidaria > Hydrozoa > Anthoathecata > Hydractiniidae > Hydractinia > Hydractinia echinata. Next base: position 17,143 of record JASGCC010002753.1, read on the forward strand.
GTAAATCAACATACGAACAAGCAAGTAAATAAACAAGCGAACAAGCAAGTAAACAAGCAAGTAAACAAACAAGTAAACAAGCAAGTAAATAAACAAGTAAACAAGTAAACAAGCAAGTAAATAAACAAGCGAACAAGCAAGTAAACAAACAAGCCAAAAGCAAGTAAACAAGCAACGAACAAGCAAGTAAACAAGCAAGTAAACAAGAAAGTAAACAAGTAAACAAGCAACTAAACAAGCAAGTAAACACACAAGTAATAAACAAGTAAATAAACAAGTAAACAACAAGCGAACAAGCAAGTAAACAAGCAAGCGAACAAGCAAGTAAACAAGCAAGTAAACAAACAAGTAAATAAACAAGTAAACAAGCAAGTCAATAAACAAGCGAACAAGCAAGTAAACAAGCAAACGGAACAAGCAAGTAAACAAGCAAGTAAACAAACAAGTAAATAAACAAGTAAACCAGCAAGTAAATAAACAAGCGAACAAGCAAGTAAACCAAGAAAACGAACAAGCAGTAAACAATCAAGCGAACAAGCAAGTAAACAAGCAAGTAAACAAACAAGTAAATAAACAAGTAAAACAAGCAAGTAAATAAACAAGCGAACAAGCAAAGTAAACAAGCAAACGAACAAGCAAGTAAACAAGCAAGTAAACAAACAAGTAAATAAACAAGTAAACAAGCAAGTAAATAAACAAGCGAACAAGCAAGTAAACAAGCAAACGAACAAGCAAGTAAACAATCAAGCGAACAAGCCAAGTAAACAGCAAGCGAACAAGAAAGCGAACAAGCAAGTAAACAAACAAGTAAACAAGCAAGTAAACAAGCAAGTAAATAAACAAGTAAATAAACAAGTAAACAAACAAGCAAATAAACAAGTAAATAAACCAAGTAAACAAGCAAGTAATTAAACAAGCGAACAAGCAAGTAAACAAGCAAACGAACAAGCAAGTAAACAAGCAAGCGAACAAGCAAGTAAACAAGCAAGTAAACAAACAAGTAAATAAACAAGTAAACAAGCAAGTAAATAAACAAGCGAAACAAGCAGTAAACAAACAAGCGAACAAGCAAGTAAACAAGCCAAACGAACAAGCAAGTAAACAAGCCAAGTAAACAAACAAGTAAATGAACACAGTAAACAAGCAAGTAAACAGCAGTAAAGAAACAAGTAAACAAGCAAGTAAATAAACAAGTAAATAAACAAGTAAATAAACAAGTAAATAAACAAGTAAACAAGCAAGTAATTAAACAAGCGAACAAGCAAGTAAACAAGCAAGCGAACAAGAAAGCGAACAAGCAAGTAAACAAACAAGTAAACAAGCAAGTAAACAAGCAAGTAAAATAAACAAGTAAATAAACAAGTAAACAAACAAGCAAATAAACAAGTAATAAACAAGTAAACAGCAAAAGTAAACAAGCAAACGAACAAGCAAGTAAACAAGCAAGTAAACAAACAAGTAAATAAACAAGTAAATAAACAAGTAAAACAGCAAGTAAACAAACAAGTAAATAAACAAGTAAACAAGCAAGTAAATAAACAAGCGAACAAGCAAGTAAACAAACAAGGCGAACAGGGCAAGTAAACAAGCAAGCGAACAAGCAAGTAAACAAGCAAGCGAACAAGGAAGTAAACAAGCAGTAAACAAGCAAGTAAATAAACAAGCGAACAAGCAAGTAAACAAACAAGCGAAAAAGCAAGTAAACAAGCAAGCGAACAAGCAAGTAAACAAGCAAGCGAACAAGCAAGTAACAAGCAAGTAAACAAGCAAGCGAACAAGCAAGTAAACAAGCAAGCGAACAAGCAAGTAAACAAGCAAGTAAACAAGCAAGCGAGTAAACAAGCAAGCCAGTAAACAAGCAAATAAACAAGCAAGTAAACAAGCAAGTAAACAAGCAAGTAAACAAGCGAACAAGCAAGTAAACAAGCGAACAAGCAAGTAAACAAGCGAACAAGCAAGTAATTAAAACAACCGAAAAGCAAGTACAACAAGCAGTAAATAAAACAAGTAAACAAGCCAGTAAACAAGCAAGTAAACATGTAAACAAGCAAAGTAAATAAACAAGCGAACAAGCAAGTAAACAAACAAGCGAACAAGCAAGTAAACAAGCAAGCGAACAAGCAAGTAAACAAGCAAGCGAACAAGCAAGTAAACAAGCAAGCGAACAAGCAAGTAAACAAGCAAGTAAACGAACAAGTAAATAAACAAGTAAACAAGCAAGTAAATCAACATAACGGAAACAAGCAAAGTAAATAAACAAGCGAACAAGCAAGTAAACAAGCAAGTAAACAAACAAGTAAACAAGCAAGTAAATAAACAAGTAAACAAGCAAGTAAATAAACAAGCGAACAAGCAAGTAAACAAACAAGCCCACAAGCAAGTAAACAAGCAAACGAACAAGCAAGTAAACAAGCAAGTAAACAAACAAGTAAATAAACAAGTAAACAAGCAAGTAAATAAACAAGCGAACAAGCAAGTAAACAAGCAACGAACAAGCAAGTAAACAATCAAGCGAACAAGCAAGTAAACAAGCAAGTAAACAAACAAGTAAATAAAAAAAGTAAACAAGCAAGTAAATAAACAAGCGAACAAGCAAGTAAACAAACAGCGAAACAAGCAAGTAAACAAGCAAACGAACAAGCAAGTAAACAAGCAAGTAAACAAACAAGTAAATGAACAAGTAAACAAGCAAGTAAACAAGCAAGTAAAGAAACAAGTAAACAAGCAAGTAAATAAACAAGTAAATAAACAAGTAAATAAACAAGTAAATAAACAAGTAAACAAGCAAGTAAATAAACAAGCGAACAAGCAAGTAAACAAGCAAGCGAACAAGAAAGCGAACAAGCAAGTAAACAAACAAGTAAACAAGCAAGTAAACAAGCAAGTAAATAAACAAGTAAATAAACAAGTAAACAAACAAGCAAATAAACAAGTAAATAAACAAGTAAACAAGCAAAAGTAAACAAGCAAACGAACAAGCAAGTAAACAAGCAAGTAAACAAACAAGTAAATAAACAAGTAAATAAACAAGTAAAACAGCAAGTAAACAAACAAGTAAATAAACAAGTAAACAAGCAAGTAAATAAACAAGCGAACAAGCAAGTAAACAAACAAGCGAACAAGCAAGTAAACAAGCAAGCGAACAAGCAAGTAAACAAGCAAGCGAACAAGCAAGTAAACAAGCAAGTAAACAAGCAAGTAAATAAACAAGCGAACAAGCAAGTAAACAAACAAGCGAAAAAGCAAGTAAACAAGCAAGCGAACAAGCAAGTAAACAAGCAAGCGAACAAGCAAGTAAACAAGCAAGTAAACAAGCAAGCGAACAAGCAAGTAAACAAGCAAGCGAACAAGCAAGTAAACAAGCAAGTAAACAAGCAAGCGAGTAAACAAGCAAGCCAGTAAACAAGCAAATAAACAAGCAAGTAAACAAGCAAGTAAACAAGCAAGTAAACAAGCGAACAAGCAAGTAAACAAGCGAACAAGCAAGTAAACAAGCGAACAAGCAAGTAATTAAACAACCGAAAAGCAAGTAAACAAGCAAGTAAATAAACAAGTAAACAAGCAAGTAAACAAGCAAGTAAACATGTAAACAAGCAAGTAAATAAACAAGCGAACAAGCAAGTAAACAAACAAGCGAACAAGCAAGTAAACAAGCAAGCGAACAAGCAAGTAAACAAGCAAGCGAACAAGCAAGTAAACAAGCAAGCGAACAAGCAAGTAAACAAGCAAGTAAACAAACAAGTAAATAAACAAGCAAGTAAATCAACATACGAACAAGCAAGTAAATAAACAAGCGAACAAGCAAGTAAACAAGCAAGTAAACAAACAAGTAAACAAGCAAGTAAATAAACAAGTAAACAAGTAAACAAGCAAGTAAATAAACAAGCGAACAAGCAAGTAAACAAACAAGCCAACAAGCAAGTAAACAAGCAAACGAACAAGCAAGTAAACAAGCAAGTAAACAAACAAGTAAATAAACAAGTAAACAAGCAAGTAAATAAACAAGCGAACAAGCAAGTAAACAAGCAAACGAACAAGCAAGTAAACAATCAAGCGAACAAGCAAGTAAACAAGCAAGTAAACAAACAAGTAAATAAACAAGTAAACAAGCAAGTAAATAAACAAGCGAACAAGCAAGTAAACAAACAAGCGAACAAGCAAGTAAACAAGCAAACGAACAAGCAAGTAAACAAGCAAGTAAACAAACAAGTAAATGAACAAGTAAACAAGCAAGTAAATAAACAAGCGAACAAGCAAGTAAACAAACAAGCGAACAAGCAAGTAAACAAGCAAGCAAACAAGCAAGTAAACAAGCAAGCGAACAAGCAAGTAAACAAGCAAGTAAACAAGCAAGCGAACAAGCAAGTAAACAAGCAAGCGAACAAGCAAGTAAACAAGCAAGTAAACAAGCAAGCGAGTAAACAAGCAAGCGAGTAAACAAGCAAATAAACAAGCAAGTAAACAAGCAAGTAAACAAGCAAGTAAACAAGCAAGTAAACAAGCAAGTAAAGAAACAAGTAAACAAGCAAGTAAATAAACAAGTAAATAAACAAGTAAATAAACAAGTAAATAAACAAGTAAATAAACAAGTAAATAAACAAGTAAATAAACAAGTAAACAAGCAAGTAAACAAGCAAGCAAGTAAACAAGCAAGCAAGTAAACAAGCAAGTAAACAAGCAAGCAAGTAAACAAGCAAGCAAGTAAACAAGCAAGTAAACAAGCAAGTAAATAAACAAGTAAACAAGCAAGTAAATAAACAAGTAAATAAACAAGTAAACAAACAAGTAAACAAGCAAGTAAACAAGCAAGTAAATAAACAAGCGAGCATACCAATTTTAGTTTCTGTTCTTTGACTTTTACTGTTTTCTTGGGTGCTATTTTTCTCTTTCCTACAAAAAAGCAAGAACCACTAAACAAAAACGTCACACAGGATGTGAAACCGTTCCCGATTTATTATATCTGATCAATTTACTATTTTCCGTAAACAGAATACAACAGAATCCTTGAATATTCCTGAATTTCTCCTCGACATATCTCGACTATTGGGTAACAATTTCACAATCTTGCCATAATTTCTATTTATTTGCCTGACTGAAAGAAAACCCTGTAATGACTAAACCATTTGACACACTGAGAAGCAAACCATATTTATTGTTGATTGCGTTTAATTGCTCTTCTTGTTATTTTTTCTAACACTTTCGTCGTTTTTATCCCTAGCTATTTACCGAGGTATTTCTAAATGACCTAACCTAATGACCTAATGTTTTTTTTACATTTTGAATAGTTGCTTCAATAATGTTCATAATTTCTGATTGAATCTTAGTCTATCTGCTTTATGCATGTAAAGTTTGGTAAAAATTTCTATATTCGCTCCAGTGTGGGTGATAATTTTGTTAATGATATGCTTAATCCATTTTCATTTTTTCATGCGAATATCAGCTTTAGCGATAATATACTTTAAAGGAAAGCCAATTGAATTTCTTAACTTTCTTCATTTGAGCTATTCGTTTAGAATGCGTTTCGAATCTTTTATTTCAAAAATTTCGTTATGTTTTATTTTGAAATATTTACAGATTTTGGTGGTGGTTCCAGAGTAGTTGGTAAAAAACACAGTAATTTCATTTCCTAAGATTGAAGGAAGGCCAGATATATACAAAATTTTTTCGTTTGAGAAAAAAAGCTTTGGAAGATGAAATATTACGTGAAATATCAAGTCCACTCTGAATAGGATTGATATGCGAATTGAAATTTGTATAAAAATATTTTAATTCAAAAGAAAAAGGTTTTACAAGAAATAACATGAACTATTACCATTTTTTAAGAAGAGTTGAAGATAATTTGCAATTGTCTTTTTTAAGGAGAATTTAGGATTTTCAATATGTAGGCAATTACGAACTTAAGTGCAAACTAAGCTTTGCAGATTTCTATTGCAACGTGAAAATTTTTGCGAAAAGAAATACAGATCCTTAACTGTCACCGGATGTTTTAGTAAAAGTAATATGGACGGAATAAAGAAATAGTTCGTACCTCCTTTTTTAGGTCCTAAAACTTTCTTCGAGTGTTTTGCTTTCTTCTGGATGTTAGCATTCTTCACCTTCATCTTCCCTTGGGCCATGCTGGTTTTTCTTTTATTATATTTACTTTCTATCAAGCATAAAAGAAGTTAATTAAAAACAAACTGTCAACAAAGCTGAAATATTTTCTAAAGATTTGAACAGTTCCCTGGATGTTTTCATTACCAGTCAAGCCTGAATAAGAGTCAAAATGAAAACTTAGCCGAGGCATGATACGTCCGTTTGGCTTCTCTCAGATTGAGTATTTGATAAGCTATTTCAAGATCAACAGATGGCAAATTTATAAAAATTCAGTTTTGGCAAAACAAAATAAACAAACAACTACTGCACTCGATCAAGGCATCGGCTTATGCAAAATATGGCAAGACGGAACCAACACAGCAAATATATAACACAACATAAAAGTGTAACAGAGGGTAAAAAAACTCTAGCTTTTTATATGAAACTTGGAAATTACATTTCTACATATTATACATTATACTGCGAAACCTTAACTTTTGCAGATACACAGGCGAAGTAAACAGCATTTTAAAAAGCTTAGCTTTTAATTGAACTTACTGCAGAAGTTGCTCATTACTTCTATCAACAATAACAACTTAAAAAAGAAAAAGATGCCGAATAAAACAGAAGAAAAAACAAAAAATCCATTTATTTTAGTGAATAAGTCATTTGTAGTAACTTGGCAAAGATTTATTTTCGCGAATTGATTTTTTGGGGTATTTTCGCGCATACTAAAATTTTTGATGAATATGTACAAAATTTGGGAAATTGCGAAAAATAATCACCAAAGGCATGACAAAATCCTACTGACTCGCAATAAGTCAATTAAAAAAGGTCTTTCGAAGCCACTGCGTATATCTGTAAGCATCATTAATGTACTTTACCAATATTCATAAACAATCGCTATAACACATTGTATATGACTTTAATCTCGGAATGCATGTTAAACAACACTTCGCCTTTGCAAAATTTTAAACTCTAAAAGATGGAGAGTCTTATAAAAAGCAACTTTCTTCAATAACGCCCTCATTATATGTCGACAGTGTGGCGTTAAGTACTCTGATCAAGGTATCACTTTCTTGATTCTGCTTTAGTTTTTTTCTGGATCTAAAAAGAAAGTATGTGACCACTTATTTTGACTCTGTGGAAATAATGGCAAGTGTTAGGTTTTCTTTATTTAGAACACCTTGACATTCATGTGATACTTGGTGTACAAAATCCTAGTCCAGCTTTCTAAGCAAAACGCTGAAATTTGTTATGGGGAAGTTAGTAAGCTTCAAATATAAATGTAAGTGAACACGTTTTGACCTATATTGCTCTGGTTTGGTAGAAACAATGCCAAACAGTTTCTACTTTTTTAAGTCTTGTAACATTGCCTTATTTGTTTTAGGAAAGGTAACGAAAAACAAAATTTCTTTGTATAGTAAACCAGCTTTGCGAAAATGATAGATCCAGTTTGACGTAAATCCACAACTTATTTTGCCAGGATTCGTATTGCCATAAAGTCAGACCATACATTGTTTTATTTTATACAATATAAATATATGAAACTACTGGCTAAATATGAATTGTCATAACTTAGAGTCAAAATGCACTAAAAATTTCTATATTCTGAATTCCTCAACAATTTGTTTTCGAAGATTTTACATGCACGTGATAATCAGCTATGATTGAGGATTGCGGATATAAGGACACTGAATTTGAGTTATAAAAAGTCTATTTCCAGTTTGAACTTATTTTTTAATTCGACCTACTTTCCTACCTACAGACCAAAGCTACTTTATGTTCATACACAACACAGCTGTGGAGAGAAACTCAATTAATTGTACTTACATCTAATCATGGGAATATCTGACGCGTAACCCATATGATAATTATTTCTTTTGCATGTTATAATCGACCAAAGTTTTGAATAATTAAAAAGTAGGTCCTTATTGTATTCCCTCTTTCCGCGGCGACCTAATAATAATAATAATAATAATAATAATGATAATAATAATAATAATAATAATAATAATAATAAAAAAACATATTTTACCGACTGACATACCAATAGTCTGATGGATTGACTAATCAATTAAGGATCGACCTGATCCAACCGCCGACCAACCATGGAGCGACCAACCGAGTGACCAGTAAAATAAGTTTCTCATTTTATATAGTTATAGGGCTTTTATGCAGGGGCATAAAATATAAACTGCTGAAGTTGAAATGCACATATAAATTATATATAGTTCTAAGTAAATCAGAAGAAAAAAAATAGTATAAATCGTTTTTTATAAAGGAAGAAATATCTAAATTTTACGGAAATCAATTTTTGCGAATTTTGCAAATAGTTAGTTTCCCAATAATTTTCGCGGGGTCTAATTGCGACAATGACCAAAAATTCGCGAAAATAACTCCTCCGAAAATTAATTCCCTTAAGCTAAAAATCAAAATCAAATCAAGCCACACCAATCAACCAATGAAAAACTACACACAAAATAACAAGGCTATTTTTACACGTACGTACCAAACACAAGGCTAAAAACACAACCAAAAACAAACGATACACACAAACCAATTCCAGCATACCACAAATAAGAGACACTGTAGAACGAAGCGAAGGTATTCCTAAAACAAATTTCAAACACAAATTGGTTTATCTCATAATACACGTAGTAAAAGCACTGCTGGAGGTGTTTTCAGGTTAGGGATAATTGCAGAATAGCACATCTTTCAACATTTGCAAACAACTACATTTCAACCCTGATTTTTCGAACAACGGATTATTCGAATTATTTCCTTGGTCCCTTGGTTTTGCCTTAAGAAACTCTTTCCATTTACCCTCTTTCGAACTTCGGTTTTTCGAATTCCCCGATTTTTTTAATCTCTTTTAGGGTCCCTTCGAATGAATACCCTCGATATTTCTGGCTCTTTTTGGTACTGTAAGACGTCTCCAACGATAGGAGTCCATGTCTCGCGATACACAATTGGCAATTCTCCTTGAAATAAGGAATAATCCATGTCGATCTCTCAAACGTATTGTCTATAATATGTTTCAAGCCTCGGAAACTCTTCTGTCCAATGAAAGAAAAAATTCGAAATTTGCCAATATGTAGGGAACAAAGTACGATTCCCAGTTATTTTACCAGTGTAACTGCAGAATAATTTTATTGAAACAAAGGTGCAACACGTATTTAATGCTTTTTTAGCTAATTCGACCCTTTTATCTGAATACTTCGATTTTTCATCGGTCCCTTGGAAGTTTGAAAAATCAGGGTTGAAATGTACTAAGTTTTTAAATTTTAGTCAATAGGTCCTGAAAAATACTCTTCACTTGCCAGCACCAGCTTATTAATAAATACCAGAAAGTGTTTATTTGTAATTACATCGATGAAGACTATGAACGCGAGAAAATATGTGAGAAAATACACCTACGCATAACCATGGTGTGGAAATGAGATTACACCAGTACTGTTGGTCAGTGTAGTATTAAAGCTTGGACATTGCTCTATGGACACATCCAAAATGTTTTTGTCTGGTGGGTATATGAACGCACCCACAGATAACCATAATGTTACTGAGAAGCCAAGCAAACAGCCCAAACAGACGCCCTGTATAAAAATTAAGAAATATTTGGTTTTAACTAAAACAAGATGTTACGGCAGGGTAGCAGTAAATGATTTCATAGCAGAAAGTTTATTTATTAAAATTATTGTAATCATAATTATGGTACTTTGGGGAATAAGTGTTTTTAACTTTACCT
>JASGCC010002754.1:0-26955 GCA_030067915.1 Hydractinia echinata
TTTATACATTCGACTATACGGGACGAGCCGGATTACGGAAATCGCGGGTTTTCGTTGCGGCGATTAAACTGCTTTCATTCGGCGTCTCATCAAAAATGAAAATATTTTGAAAACTACAAGTCTCATGGGTTTTAGTGGTGAAAAAATAATTTTAAAAATCGTTCGGGAAATGAGTTTACTCCTGCTTACTTTCTTTGTATACATTCGACATACGGGATTTACGGGAAATCGCGGGTTTTCGGTTGCCGGCGATTAAACTGCTTTCATTCGGCGTCTCAAAAATGAAAATATTTTTGAAAACTACAAGTCTCATGGGTTTTAGTGGTGAAAAAATAATTTTAAAAATCGTTCGGGAAATGAGTTTACTCCTGCTTACTTTCTTTGTATACATTCGACTATACGGGATTTACGGGAAATCGCGGGTTTTCGGTTGCCGGCGATTAAACTGCTTTCATTCGGCGTCTCATCAAAAATGAAAATATTTTTGAAAACTACAAGTCTCATGGGTTTTAGTGGTGAAAAAATAATTTTAAAAATCGTTCGGGAAATGAGTTTACTCCTGCTTACTTTCTTTGTATACATTCGACTATACGGATTTACGGGAAATCGCGGGTTTTCGGTTGCCGGCGATTAAACTGCTTTCATTCGGCGTCTCATCAAAAATGAAAATATTTTTGAAAACTACAAGTCTCATGGGTTTTAGTGGTGAAAAAATAATTTTAAAAATCGTTCGGGAAATGAGTTTACTCCCTGCTTACTTTCTTTGTATACATTCGACTATACGGGAGTCCGGGATTTACGGGAAATCGCGGGTTTTCGGTTGCCGGCGATTAAACTGCTTTCATTCGGCGTCTCATCAAAAATGAAAACATTTTTGAAAACTACAAGTCTCATGGTTTTAGTGGTGAAAAAATAATTTTAAAAATCGTTCGGGAAATGAGTTTACTCCCTGCTTACTTTCTTTGTATACATTCGACTATACGGGATTTACGGAAATCGCGGGTTTTCGGTTGCCGGCGAAACTGCTTTCATTCGGCGTCTCATCAAAAATGAAAACATTTTTGAAAACTACAAGTCTCATGGGTTTTAGTGGTGAAAAAATAATTTTAAAAATCGTTCGGGAAATGAGTTTACTCCCTGCTTACTTTCTTTGTATACATTCGACTATACGGGATTTACGGGAAATCGCGGGTTTTCGGTTGCCGGCGATTAAACTGCTTTCATTCGGCGTCTCATCAAAAATGAAAATTTTTGAAAACTACAAGTCTCATGGGTTTTAGTGGTGAAAAAATAATTTTAAAAATCGTTCGGGAAATGAGTTTACTCCCTGTACTTTCTTTGTATACATTCGACTATACGGCCGAGCCGGGATTTACGGGAAATCGCGGGTTTTCGGTTGCCGGCGATTAAACTGCTTTCATTCGGCGTCTCATCAAAAATGAAAAATTTTTGAAAACTACAAGTCTCATGGGTTTTAGTGGTGAAAAAATAATTTTAAAAATCGTTCGGGAAATGAGTTTACTCCCTGCTTACTTTCTTTGTATACATTCGACTATACGGGCCGAGCCGGATTTACGGGAAATCGCGGGTTTTCGGTTGCCGGCGATTAAACTGCTTTCATTCGGCGTCTCATCAAAAATGAAAAATTTTTGAAAACTACAAGTCTCATGGTTTTAGTGGTGAAAAAATAATTTTAAAAATCGTTCGGGAAATGAGTTTACTCCCTGTACTTTCTTTGTATACATTCGACTATACGGCCGAGCGGGATTTACGGGAAATCGCGGGTTTTCGGTTGCCGGCGATTAAACTGCTTTCATTCGGCGTCTCATCAAAAATGAAAAATTTTTGAAAACTACAAGTCTCATGGGTTTTAGTGGTGAAAAAATAATTTTAAAAATCGTTCGGGAAATGAGTTTACTCCCTGCTTACTTTTGTATACATTCGACTATACGGCGAGTGATTTACGGGAAATCGCGGGTTTTCGGTTGCCGGCGATTAAACTGCTTTCATTCGGCGTCTCATCAAAAATGAAAACATTTTTGAAAACTACAAGTCTCATGGGTTTTAGTGGTGAAAAAATAATTTTAAAAATCGTTCGGGAAATGAGTTTACTCCCTGTACTTTCTTTGTATACATTCGACTATACGAGATTTACGGGAAATCGCGGGTTTTCGGTTGCCGGCGATTAAACTGCTTTCATTCGGCGTCTCATCAAAAATGAAAATATTTTGAAAACTACAAGTCTCATGGGTTTTAGTGGTGAAAAAAAATTTTAAAAATCGTTCGGGAAATGAGTTTACTCCCTGCTTACTTTCTTTGTATACATTCGACTATACGGATTTACGGGAAATCGCGGGTTTTCGGTTGCCGGCGATTAAACTGCTTTCATTCGGCGTCTCATCAAAAATGAAAATATTTTTGAAAACTACAAGTCTCATGGGTTTTAGTGGTGAAAAAATAATTTTAAAAATCGTTCGGGAAATGAGTTTACTCCCTGCTTACTTTCTTTGTATACATTCGACTATACGGGCCGAGCCGGGATTTACGGGAAATCGCGGGTTTTCGGTTGCCGGCGATTAAACTGCTTTCATTCGGCGTCTCATCAAAAATGAAAATATTTTTGAAAACTACAAGTCTCATGGGTTTTAGTGGTGAAAAAATAATTTTAAAAATCGTTCGGGAAATGAGTTTACTCCCTGCTTACTTTCTTTGTATACATTCGACTATACGGGATTTACGGGAAATCGCGGGTTTTCGGTTGCCGGCGATTAAACTGCTTTCATTCGGCGTCTCATCAAAAATGAAAATATTTGAAAACTACAAGTCTCATGGGTTTTAGTGGTGAAAAAATAATTTTAAAAATCGTTCGGGAAATGAGTTTACTCCCTGCTTACTTTCTTTGTATACATTCGACTATACGGGCGAGCCGGATTTACGGGAAATCGCGGGTTTTCGGTTGCCGGCGATTAAACTGCTTTCATTCGGCGTCTCATCAAAAATGAAAATATTTTTGAAAACTACAAGTCTCATGGGTTTTAGTGGTGAAAAAATAATTTTAAAAATCGTTCGGGAAATGAGTTTACTCCCTTACTTTCTTTGTATACATTCGACTATACGGGATTTACGGGAAATCGCGGGTTTTCGGTTGCCGGCGATTAAACTGCTTTCATTCGGCGTCTCATCAAAAATGAAAATATTTTTGAAAACTACAAGTCTCATGGGTTTTAGTGGTGAAAAAATAATTTTAAAAATCGTTCGGGAAATGAGTTTACTCCTGCTTACTTTCTTTGTATACATTCGACTATACGGGCCGAGCGGGATTTACGGGAAATCGCGGGTTTTCGGTTGCCGGCGATTAAACTGCTTTCATTCGGCGTCTCATCAAAAATGAAAATATTTTTGAAAACTACAAGTCTCATGGGTTTTAGTGGTGAAAAAATAATTTTAAAAATCGTTCGGGAAATGAGTTTACTCCCTGCTTACTTTCTTTGTATACATTCGACTATACGGGCCGAGCCGGGATTTACGGGAAATCGCGGGTTTTCGGTTGCCGGCGATTAAACTGCTTTCATTCGGCGTCTCATCAAAAATGAAAATATTTTGAAAACTACAAGTCTCATGGTTTTAGTGGTGAAAAAATAATTTTAAAAATCGTTCGGGAAATGAGTTTACTCCCTTACTTTCTTTGTATACATTCGACTATACGGGCCGAGCCGGGATTTACGGGAAATCGCGGGTTTTCGGTTGCCGGCGATTAAACTGCTTTCATTCGGCGTCTCATCAAAAATGAAAATTTTTGAAAACTACAAGTCTCATGGGTTTTAGTGGTGAAAAAATAATTTTAAAAATCGTTCGGGAAATGAGTTTACTCCCTGTACTTTCTTTGTATACATTCGACTATACGGGCCGAGCCGGGATTTACGGGAAATCGCGGGTTTTCGGTTGCCGGCGATTAAACTGTTTCATTCGGCGTCTTCAAAAATGAAAATATTTTGAAAACTACAAGTCTCATGGGTTTTAGTGGTGAAAAAATAATTTTAAAAATCGTTCGGGAAATGAGTTTACTCCCTGCTTACTTTCTTTGTATACATTCGACTATACGGGCCGAGCGGGATTTACGGGAAATCGCGGGTTTTCGGTTGCCGGCGATTAAACTGCTTTCATTCGGCGTCTCATCAAAAATGAAAACATTTTTGAAAACTACAAGTCTCATGGGTTTTAGTGGTGAAAAAATAATTTTAAAAATCGTTCGGGAAATGAGTTTACTCCCTGCTTACTTTCTTTGTATACATTCGACTATACGGGCCGAGCCGGGATTTACGGGAAATCGCGGGTTTTCGGTTGCCGGCGATTAAACTGCTTTCATTCGGCGTCTCATAAAATGAAAATGAAAACATTTTTGAAAACTACAAGTCTCATGGGTTTTAGTGGTGAAAAAATAATTTTAAAAATCGTTCGGGAAATGAGTTTACTCCCTGCTTACTTTCTTTGTATACATTCGACTATACGGGATTTACGGGAAATCGCGGGTTTTCGGTTGCCGGCGATTAAACTGCTTTCATTCGTCGTCTCATGAAAATGAAAAATTTTAAAAATCGTTCGGGAAATGAGTTTACTCCCTGCTTACTTTCTTTGTATACATTCGACTATACGGCCGAGCCGGGATTTACGGGAAATCGCGGGTTTTCGGTTGCCGGCGATTAAACTGCTTTCATTCGGCGTCTCATCAAAAATGAAAATATTTTTGAAAACTACAAGTCTCATGGGTTTTAGTGGTGAAAAAATAATTTTAAAAATCGTTCGGGAAATGAGTTTACTCCCTGCTTACTTTCTTTGTATACATTCGACTATACGGGCGAGCCGGGATTTACGGGAAATCGCGGGTTTTCGGTTGCCGGCGATTAAACTGCTTTCATTCGGCGTCTCATCAAAAATGAAAATATTTTTGAAAACTACAAGTCTCATGGGTTTTAGTGGTGAAAAAATAATTTTAAAAATCGTTCGGGAAATGAGTTTACTCCCTGCTTACTTTTTTGTATACATTCGACTATCGGGATTTACGGGAAATCGCGGGTTTTCGGTTGCCGGCGATTAAACTGCTTTCATTCGGCGTCTCATCAAAAATGAAAAATTTTTGAAAACTACAAGTCTCATGGGTTTTAGTGGTGAAAAAATAATTTTAAAAATCGTTCGGGAAATGAGTTTACTCCCTGTACTTTCTTTGTATACATTCGACTATACGGCCGAGCGGGATTTACGGGAAATCGCGGGTTTTCGGTTGCCGGCGATTAAACTGCTTTCATTCGGCGTCTCATCAAAAATGAAAAATTTTTGAAAACTACAAGTCTCATGGGTTTTAGTGGTGAAAAAATAATTTTAAAAATCGTTCGGGAAATGAGTTTACTCCCTGTACTTTCTTTGTATACATTCGACTATACGGGCCGAGCCGGGATTTACGGGAAATCGCGGGTTTTCGGTTGCCGGCGATTAAACTGCTTTCATTCGGCGTCTCATCAAAAATGAAAATATTTTTGAAAACTACAAGTCTCATGGGTTTTAGTGGTGAAAAAATAATTTTAAAAATCGTTCGGGAAATGAGTTTACTCCCTGCTTACTTTCTTTGTATACATTCGACTATACGGGCCGAGCCGGGATTTACGGGAAATCGCGGGTTTTCGGTTGCCGGCGATTAAACTGCTTTCATTCGGCGTCTCATCAAAAATGAAAAATTTTTGAAAACTACAAGTCTCATGGTTTTAGTGGTGAAAAAATAATTTTAAAAATCGTTCGGGAAATGAGTTTACTCCCTGCTTACTTTCTTTGTATACATTCGACTATACGGCCGAGCCGGGATTTACGGGAAATCGCGGGTTTTCGGTTGCCGGCGATTAAACTGCTTTCATTCGGCGTCTCATCAAAAATGAAAATATTTTGAAAACTACAAGTCTCATGGGTTTTAGTGGTGAAAAAATAATTTTAAAAATCGTTCGGGAAATGAGTTTACTCCCTGCTTACTTTCTTTGTATACATTCGACTATACGGGATTTACGGGAAATCGCGGGTTTTCGGTTGCCGGCGATTAAACTGCTTTCATTCGGCGTCTCATCAAAAATGAAAATATTTTTGAAAACTACAAGTCTCATGGGTTTTAGTGGTGAAAAAATAATTTTAAAAATCGTTCGGGAAATGAGTTTACTCCCTGTACTTTCTTTGTATACATTCGACTATACGGGCCGAGCCGGGATTTACGGGAAATCGCGGGTTTTCGGTTGCCGGCGATTAAACTGCTTTCATTCGGCGTCTCATCAAAAATGAAAATTTTTGAAAACTACAAGTCTCATGGGTTTTAGTGGTGAAAAAATAATTTTAAAAATCGTTCGGGAAATGAGTTTACTCCCTGCTTACTTTCTTTGTATACATTCGACTATACGGGATTTACGGGAAATCGCGGGTTTTCGGTTGCCGGCGATTAAACTGCTTTCATTCGGCGTCTCATCAAAAATGAAAATATTTTTGAAAACTACAAGTCTCATGGGTTTTAGTGGTGAAAAAATAATTTTAAAAATCGTTCGGGAAATGAGTTTACTCCCTGTACTTTCTTTGTATACATTCGACTATACGGGCCGAGCCGGGATTTACGGGAAATCGCGGGTTTTCGGTTGCCGGCGATTAAACTGCTTTCATTCGGCGTCTCATCAAAAATGAAAATATTTTTGAAAACTACAAGTCTCATGGGTTTTAGTGGTGAAAAAATAATTTTAAAAATCGTTCGGGAAATGAGTTTACTCCCTGTACTTTCTTTGTATACATTCGACTATACGGGCCGAGCCGGGATTTACGGGAAATCGCGGGTTTTCGGTTGCCGGCGATTAAACTGTTTCATTCGGCGTCTCATCAAAAATGAAAATTTTTGAAAACTACAAGTCTCATGGTTTTAGTGGTGAAAAAATAATTTTAAAAATCGTTCGGGAAATGAGTTTACTCCCTGGGTACTTTCTTTGTATACATTCACTATACGGGCCGAGCCGGGATTTACGGGAAATCGCGGGTTTTCGGTTTCCGGAGATTAAACTGCTTTCATTCGGCGTCTCATCAAAAATGAAAATATTTTTGAAAACTAAGTCTCATGGGTTTTAGTGGTGAAAAAATAATTTTAAAAATCGTTCGGGAAATGAGTTTACTCCCTGCTTACTTTCTTTGTATACATTCGACTATACGGGCCGAGCCGGGATTTACGGGAAATCGCGGGTTTTCGGTTGCCGGCGATTAAACTGCTTTCATTCGGCGTCTCATCAAAATGAAAATTTTTGAAAACTACAAGTCTCATGGGTTTTAGTGGTGAAAAAATAATTTTAAAAATCGTTCGGGAAATGAGTTTACTCCCTGCTTACTTTCTTTGTATACATTCGACTATACGGCCGAGCCGGGATTTACGGGAAATCGCGGGTTTTCGGTTGCCGGCGATTAAACTGCTTTCATTCGGCGTCTCATCAAAAATGAAAATATTTTTGAAAACTACAAGTCTCATGGTTTTAGTGGTGAAAAAATAATTTTAAAAATCGTTCGGGAAATGAGTTTACTCCCTGCTTACTTTCTTTGTATACATTCCACTATACGGGATACGGGAAATCGCGGGTTTTCGGTTGCCGGCGATTAAACTGCTTTCATTCGGCGTCTCATCAAAAATGAAAACATTTTTGAAAACTACAAGTCTCATGGGTTTTAGTGGTGAAAAAATAATTTTAAAAATCGTTCGGGAAATGAGTTTACTCCCTGGGTACTTTCTTTGTATACATTCGACTATACGGGCCGAGCCCGGGATTTACGGGAAATCGCGGGTTTTCGGTTGCCGGAGATTAAACTGCTTTCATTCGGCGTCTCATCAAAAATGAAAATTTTTTGAAAACTACAAGTCTCATGGGTTTTAGTGGTGAAAAAATAATTTTAAAAATCGTTCGGGAAATGAGTTTACTCCCTGGGTACTTTCTTTGTATACATTCCACTATACGGGATTTACGGGAAATCGCGGGTTTTCGGTTGCCGGCGATTAAACTGCTTTCATTCGGCGTCTCATCAAAAATGAAAACATTTTTGAAAACTACAAGTCTCATGGGTTTTAGTGGTGAAAAAATAATTTTAAAAATCGTTCGGGAAATGAGTTTACTCCCTGGGTACTTTCTTTGTATACATTCGACTATACGGGCCGAGCCGGGATTTACGGGAAATCGCGGGTTTTCGGTTGCCGGAGATTAAACTGCTTTCATTCGGCGTCTCATCAAAAATGAAAAATTTTTGAAAACTACAAGTCTCATGGGTTTTAGTGGTGAAAAAATAATTTTAAAAATCGTTCGGGAAATGAGTTTACTCCCTGCTACTTTCTTTGTATACATTCGACTATACGGGCCGAGCCCGGGATTTACGGGAAATCGCGGGTTTTCGGTTGCCGGATTAAACTGGTTTCATTCGGCGTCTCATCAAAAATGAAAATTTTTTGAAAACTACAAGTCTCATGGGTTTTAGTGGTGAAAAAATAATTTTAAAAATCGTTCGGGAAATGAGTTTACTCCCTGGGTACTTTCTTTGTATACATTCGACTATACGGGCCGAGCCGGGATTTACGGGAAATCGCGGGTTTTCGGTTGCCGGAGATTAAACTGCTTTCATTCGGCGTCTCATCAAAAATGAAAATATTTTTGAAAACTACAAGTCTCATGGGTTTTAGTGGTGAAAAAATAATTTTAAAAATCGTTCGGGAAATGAGTTTACTCCCTGCTTACTTTCTTTGTATACATTCGACTATACGGGCCGAGCCGAGATTTACGGGAAATCGCGGGTTTTCGGTTGCCGGCGATTAAACTGCTTTCATTCGGCGTCTCATCAAAAATGAAAAATTTTTGAAAACTACAAGTCTCATGGTTTTAGTGGTGAAAAAATAATTTTAAAAATCGTTCGGGAAATGAGTTTACTCCCTGCTTACTTTCTTTGTATACATTCGACTATACGGGCGAGCCGGGATTTACGGGAAATCGCGGGTTTTCGGTTGCCGGCGATTAAACTGCTTTCATTCGGCGTCTCATCAAAAATGAAAATATTTTTGAAAACTACAAGTCTCATGGGTTTTAGTGGTGAAAAAATAATTTTAAAAATCGTTCGGGAAATGAGTTTACTCCCTGCTTACTTTCTTTGTATACATTCGACTATCGGGATTTACGGGAAATCGCGGGTTTTCGGTTGCCGGCGATTAAACTGCTTTCATTCGGCGTCTCATCAAAAATGAAAATATTTTTGAAAACTACAAGTCTCATGGGTTTTAGTGGTGAAAAAATAATTTTAAAAATCGTTCGGGAAATGAGTTTACTCCCTGGGTACTTTCTTTGTATACATTCGACTATACGGGCCGAGCCGGGATTTACGGGAAATCGCGGGTTTTCGGTTGCCGGCGATTAAACTGCTTTCATTCGGCGTCTCATCAAAAATGAAAATTTTTGAAAACTACAAGTCTCATGGGTTTTAGTGGTGAAAAAATAATTTTAAAAATCGTTCGGGAAATGAGTTTACTCCCTGCTACTTTCTTTGTATACATTCGACTATGCCGGGATTTACGGGAAATCGCGGGTTTTCGGTTGCCGGCGATTAAACTGCTTTCATTCGGCGTCTCATCAAAAATGAAAACATTTTTGAAAACTACAAGTCTCATGGGTTTTAGTGGTGAAAAAATAATTTTAAAAATCGTTCGGGAAATGAGTTTACTCCCTGGGTACTTTCTTTGTATACATTCGACTATACGGGCCGAGCCGGGATTTACGGGAAATCGCGGGTTTTCGGTTGCCGGAGATTAAACTGTTTCATTCGGCGTCTCATCAAAAATGAAAAATTTTTGAAAACTACAAGTCTCATGGGTTTTAGTGGTGAAAAAATAATTTTAAAAATCGTTCGGGAAATGAGTTTACTCCCTGTACTTTCTTTGTATACATTCGACTATACGGGCCGAGCCCGGGATTTACGGGAAATCGCGGGTTTTCGGTTGCCGGGATTAAACTGCTTTCATTCGGCGTCTCATCAAAAATGAAAATTTTTGAAAACTACAAGTCTCATGGGTTTTAGTGGTGAAAAAATAATTTTAAAAATCGTTCGGGAAATGAGTTTACTCCCTGGGTACTTTCTTTGTATACATTCGACTATACGGGCCGAGCCGGGATTTACGGGAAATCGCGGGTTTTCGGTTTCCGGAGATTAAACTGTTTCATTCGGCGTCTCATCAAAAATGAAAATATTTTTGAAAACTACAAGTCTCATGGTTTTAGTGGTGAAAAAATAATTTTAAAAATCGTTCGGGAAATGAGTTTACTCCTGCTTACTTTCTTTGTATACATTCGACTATACGGGCCGAGCCGGGATTTACGGGAAATCGCGGGTTTTCGGTTGCCGGCGATTAAACTGCTTTCATTCGGCGTCTCATCAAAAATGAAAAATTTTTGAAAACTACAAGTCTCATGGGTTTTAGTGGTGAAAAAATAATTTTAAAAATCGTTCGGGAAATGAGTTTACTCCCTGCTTACTTTCTTTGTATACATTCGACTATACGGGATTTACGGGAAATCGCGGGTTTTCGGTTGCCGGCGATTAAACTGCTTTCATTCGGCGTCTCATCAAAAATGAAAATATTTTTGAAAACTACAAGTCTCATGGGTTTTAGTGGTGAAAAAATAATTTTAAAAATCGTTCGGGAAATGAGTTTACTCCCTGCTTACTTTCTTTGTATACATTCGACTATACGGGCCGAGCCGGGATTTACGGGAAATCGCGGGTTTTCGGTTGCCGGCGATTAAACTGCTTTCATTCGGCGTCTCATCAAAAATGAAAATATTTTGAAAACTACAAGTCTCATGGGTTTTAGTGGTGAAAAAATAATTTTAAAAATCGTTCGGGAAATGAGTTTACTCCCTGCTTACTTTCTTTGTATACATTCGACTATACGGGCCGAGCCGGGATTTACGGGAAATCGCAGGTTTTCGGTTGCCGGCGATTAAACTGCTTTCATTCGGCGTCTCATCAAAAATGAAAATATTTTTGAAAACTACAAGTCTCATGGGTTTTAGTGTGAAAAAATAATTTTAAAAATCGTTCGGGAAATGAGTTTACTCCCTGCTTATCTTTCTTTGATATACATTCGACTATTCGAGATTTCGGGAAATCGCGGGTTTTCGGTTGCCGGCGATTAAAACTGCTTTCATTCGGCGGTCTCATCAAAAATGAAAATATTTTTGAAAACTTACAAGTCTCATGGGTTTTAGTGGTGAAAAATAATTTTAAAATCGTTCGGAAATGAGTTTACTCCCTGCTTACTTTCTTTGTTATACATTTCGACTATACGGCGGATTTACGGAAATCGCGGGTTTTCGGTTGCCGGCGATTAAACCTGCTTTCATTCGGCGTCTCATCAAAAATGAAAACATATTTTTGAAAACTACAAGTCTCATGGGTTTTAGTGGTGAAAAAATAATTTTAAAAAATCGTTCGGGAAATGAGTTTACTCCCAGCTTACTTTCTTTGTATTACATTCGATTATACGGACGAGTCCGGGGATTACGGGAAATCGCGGGGTTTTCGCTTGCCGGCGATTAAAACTGCTTTCATTCGGCGTCTCATCAAAAATGAAAATATTTTTGAAAACTACAAGTCTCATGGTTTAGTGGTGAAAAAATAATTTAAAAATCGTTGGGGAAATGAGTTTACTCCTGCTTACTTTCTTTATATACATTCCACTATCGGGATTTCCGGGAAATCGCGGGATTTCGGTTGCCGGCGATTAATTACTGCTTTCATTCGGCGTCACATCAAAAATGAGAAATATTTTTGAAAACTACAAGTCTCATGGGTTTTAGTGGTTGAAAAAATAATTTTAAAAATCGTTCGGGAAATGAGTTTACTCCCTGGGTACTTTCTTTGTATACATTCGACTATACGGGCCGAGCCCGGGATTTACGGGAAATCGCGGGTTTTCGGTTGCCGGAGATTAAACTGGTTTCATTCGGCGTCTCATCAAAAATGAAAACGTTTTTGAAAACTACAAGTCTCATGGGTT
This sequence comes from Hydractinia echinata, assembly GCA_030067915.1. Taxonomy (NCBI): domain Eukaryota; kingdom Metazoa; phylum Cnidaria; class Hydrozoa; order Anthoathecata; family Hydractiniidae; genus Hydractinia; species Hydractinia echinata. The sequence continues at coordinate 12,086 of JASGCC010002754.1, forward strand.
TTAGTGGTGAAAAAATAATTTTAAAAATCGTTCGGGAAATGAGTTTACTCCCTGCTTACTTTCTTTGTATACATTCCACTATGCGGGATTTACGGGAAATCGCGGGTTTTCGGTTGCCGGCGATTAAACTGCTTTCATTCGGCGTCACATCAAAAATGAAAACATTTTTGAAAAACTACAAGTCTCATGGGTTTTAGTGGTGAAAAAATAATTTTAAAAATCGTTCGGGAAATGAATTTACTCCCTGGGTAGTTTCTTTGTATACATTCGACTATACGGCCGAGCCGGGATTTACGGGAAATCGCGGGTTTTCGGTTGCCGGACGATTAAACTGGCTTCATTCGGCGTCTCATTAAAAAATGAAAACATTTTTGAAAACTACAAGTCTCATGGGTTTTTAGTGGTGAAAAAATAATTTTAAAAATCGTTCGGGAAATGAGTTTACTCCCTGGTACTTTCTTTGTATACATTCGACTATACGGGCCGAGCCGGGATTTACGTTAAATCGCGGGTTTTCGGTTGCCGGAGATTAAACTGGTTTCATTCGGCCAAAAATGAAAGGTGAGCTAATACACGATCTTAAAAACTACCTTGATGAATGTGTTAAAAATGTTGCTCTGTCAAACCGTCACGTTTCTACTGAATGGGATAGTAATAAAATGTTTAGTGTGTTGGAGGAAAGGATTTTATTTTTGGAAAAGGAAGTAAATGCCAAAAATGAAATGATACAAATATTATTAGCGACGAAATCATCAACGCGTGACGACATACTACATAACTCTCATAGCTTCAACAAATTAAAATCTTGCGAAACAAACGAGAATTTTACAATTCCCAAGGACACCGTTAAGGCAAAAATCATTAAACAGAGTTCCTTTATTCACGCAAATCGCTTTGAAAACTTGCCCATTGAAGAAATAATGGATGATGTAAATAGTGTTGCCAACGAAGTGGCCGCATAAAACGCCGCGAAGGAGATCTGACAAAAAATCTAAAGTTCGCAAATAATTGGAGACTCGATTGTAAAAGAAGTGAAGGGCTGGAAACTTTCTTCAAACGAGAACAAGATTATAGTGAAATCCTCCTTCCTCTTGGAGCCACGACTAAATGCATGGAAAGTTACGCAATACCAACTACGAAACATGTCTCCCGATAACATTATTTATTCATTGTGGCACTAACGATCTAAATAGAATCGAAAACCGATCAATTTGCTCAAAACATAGTAAAATTGGCTATTAAATTGAAATCTGGTGAAAATAATGTAATGATATCGGGCATAATTCAACGAAAAGACAGACTAAATGAAAAGGTGATGGCAGTCAACAAAATCTCTCGCTCATCTTTGCGAACAAAAGAAACATCGGCTTTATCAATAATGATAATATAAAACCCCGACTTGCATTTGAATAGAAGTCGCCTTCACCTAAATATGAAAGGGACTTCAATATTGTCTCGGAACTTCTACAGGTGATTGAGGATTGACACAAAAAACCTGTCGAAATTTACGACACAGATCCACCGAACACTGCCTCAGATACTTTTGATTCAACATATGATATTTTCACTCTACGTCGCAGTAACATGTGTAACTTGATAGTCGGTCATTTGAACGTAAACTCGTTGCGAAACAAGTTCGAAGCAAATTGATTAACTTTCAAGCACAATATTGATGTTCTGCTTCTAACTGAAACGAAAATAGATGAATCGTTCACTGATGCTCAATTTAAGTTAGATAATTACGCATTCTGAGGAAAGATAGAAATGGACATGGTGGCGGTATTTTACTCTATATAAATGAAAATATTCCCTTCAAAGTGTTGCGAAAATATACTTTACCGGATGATATCGAAGTTTTAGTTGTCGAAATAAATCTTCGAAACGCAAATGGCTTTAATCGGTGCATATAAACCACCGTTACAAAAAAAATTACTACTTTTTAACTCAAATCGCAAATGTATTGATTTCACATCTCAACTATCACGAAAACATCATAATTATGGGTGATTTAAACATGGAAATAAGTGACACAGATTTCGATAACTTCATTTCAACATACGACTCCATAGACTAATCAAATCACCAACCTGCTTTAAGTCAAGTACTTCGCCTTCTTGCATTGATCACATATTAACAAAATCAAACCAAATTTCTTAAAAATAGTGTAACAATCGAAACTGGCATATCAGATTGGCATTTATTTGTTGGAAGTGTGATGAGAATGAACGTGATTAAAGGCGACCCAATTGTGAAACACTACAGAAATTACAACAAAATTGACTACTTTGATTTTGAAAGAACATTATCAATGAACTTTTTGAAATTACTTGAGAACAATTACGACTTTAACCAATTCAATTTATGCATCACGTCTACGCTAAACCATTTTGCACCATTGAAAAAGAAAATACTAAGATTCAATAACGCACCCTTTATCCACCAAGGAGCTTCGCAAAGCTATTATGCACAGATCCAAACTTCGTCGCATATATAACAAATCACGATCAAAAGAAAAATTGGTCCAACTTACTAGACAGAGAAACTACTGTGTTTCCTTATTACGAAAAACCAGACGTTCGTATTTCAAGGGTTTACGTATGACAAGCATTACTGATAATAAAAAGTTCTGGAAGTCTGTCAAGCCATTGTTTTCAAACGTTAGTTATAACACCAACAAAATTATCTTAATCCGAGAAAGAAAAGATAGTCACCGACGAACAAAAATTATGCAAAATCTTCAATGAATATTACACCAACATCACGAAAAATTTACCAATCAAACCAAACGATGATACACATACAGCAACCATTCACGATGCAATCCACTCGATATACTAATCACATCAGTATTTTGAAAATTCGTGAAAATGTGGGTTATGATGAAAAGTTCTATTTTTCGCTGGTTGAACAGCCTGATGTTCTCAAAGTCATCAAAGACATGGATGCCAAAGAAAATCTTCTGTTAGTGGTGATTTTCCAGTTTTTATGTTGAAAAAGTTTATTCATATCTTTGTTCCTATCCTCACTAATATTATAAATTTTTGTTTACAGTCTAATATTTTTCCTGATGATTTAAAACTTGCAGAGGTTATACCTGTTTTTAAAAGGATGACTGTAATGATAAGGAAGAACTATAGACCTGTTAGCTTGCTTCCCTGTTTATCAAAGGTTTTTGAAAGAATTAATTCTTAATCAAATGCACACTTTTAATGCATGACAAACTCAGCCCTCATCTATCAGGCTTCAGAAAGGGTTATAAATACACCAATATGCTCTCATTCGAATGATTGAACAATGGAAAAGCACACTTGATAATAAGGGTGTAGTTGGAGCAGTGCTAATGGACCTTCAAAAGCTTTTTGATACTATCAACCATGATTTGCTTATTGCAAAGCTGCATGCCTATGGTTTTTTCTGAATCTTCTTTATTATTTATTCACTCATACTTGAAAAATCGTTTTCAGAGAACCAGAATAAATTCTTCTTTTAGCGAATGGCTTCCTCTTCAAGTTGGAGTTCCACAAGGATCAATCTTAGGACCTCCTTTCTTCAATTATTCTATAAACGATTTATTCTGGTTCATTATTCAATCATCCCTTTGTAACTTTGCAGATGATAACACCTTATATGCTTGTGAAAATTTCATTAGAAGATGTAAAACAAACACTGCTTACTAATTTGGTCATAGTTAATAATTGGTTTTATGAAAATTACTTAGCAATAAATTTGAAAAAGTATCAATATATTGTATTAGGTCATCACGATGAAAGTTTGATATTTAACCATTTGAAAATTGCGTGTAAATCGTCTGTAGTGCTTCTTGGTGTTACGATTGACTCGAGACTAAACTTTCATTTCGCATGTCAAAAACATCTGTAATAAGGCTAGTAGGAAACTCAACGTGCTTCAAAGGATATCTTCCTTTTTGACACCCAAGATGAAGCGTTTTCTCTTCAATTCATTTATTTTGTCTCAGTTTTCTTACTGTCCTTAGTATGGATGTTTTGTGGAAAAGTTGCGAATAATCGAATCAATCGTATTCATGAACGTTGTCTAAGAATCATACAGGACGATATAAATGGCAGTTACGATGAACCTTTATCTTTATGTAATGTCAAAAATATTCACATCATCAATTTACAGAATTTAATGAAAGAGGTTTTACAAATTTTTAAATGGATTGTCACCTCTATATATGAACGAGATATTTTCTGTTAGGGAAAACAGGTACAAACCTTCGTTGCTTTAATTTGATCAGGCGACCAACTTGTCGGACAACGTACTATGGCTTAAATACTTTATCAAATATTGCAGGGAAGCTATGGATATCTGTGCCTGACGCTACAAAGAATGCTCCTTCTCTCGAAGCCTTCCGTAGCTTCAATAAAATTTTGGGAAGGTGATGTTTGCACCTGTAAAATATGCATGGATATACCATACATATTTTAACTTTACTTATTTATTTATTTATTTTTCTTATTTTTTATCGCTGTTGCCTTGTTTTACGTTTTGTTGTCGATTTAAATTAGTTATTTAAATACTATTGTATCTATCGACGTTAAATAAAGAGAAAATCAAAAAAAAAAAAAAAAAAAATCAAATCGGCGTCTCATCAAAAATGAAAATTTTTGAAAACTACAAGTCTCATGGGTTTTAGTGGTGAAAAAATAATTTTAAAAATCGTTCGGGAAATGAGTTTACTCCCTGCTACTTTCTTTGTATACATTCGACTATACGGGAGATTTACGGGAAATCGCGGGTTTTCGGTTGCCGGCGATTAAACTGCTTTCATTCGGCGTCTCATCAAAAATGAAAATATTTTTGAAAACTACAATCTCATGGTTTTAGTGGTGAAAAAATAATTTTAAAAATCGTTCGGGAAATGAGTTTACTCCCTGCTTACTTTCTTTGTATACATTCGACTATACGGGCGAGCCGGGATTTACGGGAAATCGCGGGTTTTGGTTGCCGGACGATTAAAACTGCTTTCATTCGGCGTCTCATCAAAAATGAAAATTTTTGAAAACTACAAGTCTCATGGGTTTTAGTGGTGAAAAAATAATTTTAAAAATCGTTCGGGAAATGAGTTTACTCCCTGCTTACTTTCTTTGTATACATTCGACTATACGGGATTTACGGGAAATCGCGGGTTTTCGGTTGCCGGCGATTAAACTGCTTTCATTCGGCGTCTCATCAAAAATGAAATATTTTTGAAAACTACAAGTCTCATGGGTTTTAGTGGTGAAAAAATAATTTTAAAAATCGTTCGGGAAATGAGTTTACTCCTGCTTACTTTCTTTGTATACATTCGACTATACGGGCGAGCCCGGGATTTACGGGAAATCGCGGGTTTTCGGTTGCCGGCGATTAAACTGCTTTCATTCGGCGTCTCATCAAAAATGAAAATATTTTTGAAAACTACAAGTCTCATGGGTTTTAGTGGTGAAAAAATAATTTTAAAAATCGTTCGGGAAATGAGTTTACTCCCTGCTTACTTTCTTTGTATACATTCGACTATACGGCGAGCCGGGATTTACGGGAAATCGCGGGTTTTCGGTTGCCGGCGATTAAACTGCTTTCATTCGGCGTCTCATCAAAAATGAAAATATTTTTGAAAACTACAAGTCTCATGGGTTTTAGTGGTGAAAAAATAATTTTAAAAATCGTTCGGGAAATGAGTTTACTCCCTGCTACTTTCTTTGTATACATTCGACTATACGGGCCGAGCCGGGATTTACGGGAAATCGCGGGTTTTCGGTTGCCGGCGATTAAACTGCTTTCATTCGGCGTCTCATCAAAAATGAAAATTTTTGAAAACTACAAGTCTCATGGGTTTTAGTGGTGAAAAATAATTTTAAAAATCGTTCGGGAAATGAGTTTACTCCCTGGGTACTTTCTTTGTATACATTCGACTATACGGGCCGAGCCGGGATTTACGGGAAATCGCGGGTTTTCGGTTGCGGAGATTAAACTGGTTTCATTCGGCGTCTCATCAAAAATGAAAATATTTTTGAAAACTACAACTCATGGTTTTAGTGGTGAAAAAATAATTTTAAAAATCGTTCGGGAAATGAGTTTACTCCCTGCTTACTTTCTTTATATACATTCGACTATACGGGACGAGTCCGGGATTTACGGGAAATCGCGGGTTTTCGCTTGCCGGCGATTAAACTGCTTTCATTCGGCGTCTCATCAAAAATGAAAACATTTTTGAAAACTACAAGTCTCATGAGTTTTAGTGGTGAAAAAATAATTTTAAAAATCGTTTGGGAAATGAGTTTACTCCGCTTACTTTCTTTGTATACATTCGACTATACGGACGAGCCGGGATTTACGGGAAATCGCGGGTTTTCGGTTGCCGGCGATTAAACTGCTTTCATTCGGCGTCTCATCAAAAATGAAAATATTTTTGAAAACTACAAGTCTCATGGGTTTTAGTGGTGAAAAAATAATTTTAAAAATCGTTCGGGAAATGAGTTTTACTCCTGCTTACTTTCTTTGTATACATTCGACTATACGGGATTTACGGGAAATCGCGGGCTTTTCGGTTGCCGGCGATTAAACTGCTTTCATTCGGCGTCTCATCAAAAATGAAAATATTTTTTGAAAACTACAAGTCTCATGGGTTTTAGTGGTGAAAAAATAATTTTAAAAATCGTTTCGGGAAATGAGTTTACTCCCTGCTTACTTTCTTTGTATACATTCGACTATAGGGCCGCCGGATTTACGGAAATCGCGGGTTTTCGGTTGCCGGCGATTAAACTGCTTTTCATTCGGCGTCTCATCAAAATGAAAATATTTTTTGAAAAATACAAGTCTCATGGGTTTTAGCGTGAAAAAATTAATTTTTAAAATCGTTCGGGAAATGAGTTTACTCCCTGGGTTACTTTCTTTGTATACATTCCACTATCGGGCCGATCCCGGGATTTACGGGGAAATCGCGGGTTTTTCGGTTGCCGGCGATTAAACTGCTTTCATTCGGGTCTCATCAAAAATTGAAAACATTTTTGAAAACTACAAGTCTCATGGGTTTTAGTGGTGAAAAATAATTTTAAAATCGTTCGGGAAATTGGTTTACTCCCTGCTTACTTTCTTTGTATACCATTCGGACTATACGGGATTTACGGGAAATCGCGGGTTTTCGGTTGCCGGCGATTAAACTGCTTTCATTCGGCGTCTCATCAAAAATGAAAATTTTTGAAAACTACAAGTCTCATGGGTTTTAGTGGTGAAAAAATAATTTTAAAAATCGTTCGGGAAATGAGTTTACTCCCTGGTACTTTCTTTGTATACATTCCACTAACGGGCCGAGCCGGGATTTACGGAAATCGCGGGTTTTCGGTTGCCGGAGATTAAACTGCTTTCATTCGGCGTCTCATCAAAAATGAAAATATTTTTGAAAACTACAAGTCTCATGGTTTTAGTGGTGAAAAAATAATTTTAAAAATCGTTCGGGAAATGAGTTTACTCCCTGCTTACTTTCTTATACATTCGACTATACGGGACAGCCGGGATTTACGGGAAATCGCGGGTTTTTTGCCGGCGATTAAACTGCTTTCATTCGGCGTCTCATCAAAAATGAAAATTTTTGAAAACTACAAGTCTCATGGTTTTAGTGGTGAAAAAATAATTTTAAAAATCGTTCGGGAAATGAGTTTACTCCGCTTACTTTCTTTGTATACATTCGACTATACGGGCGAGTCCGGGATTTACGGGAAATCGCGGGTTTTCGGTTGCCGGCGATTAAACTGCTTTCATTCGGCGTCTCATCAAAAATGAAAATATTTTTGAAAACTACAAGTCTCATGGTTTTTAGTGGTGAAAAATAATTTTAAAAATCGTTCGGGAAATGAGTTTACTCCCTGCTTACTTTCTTATATACATTCCACTATACGAGATTTACGGAAATCGCGGGTTTTCGGTTGCCGGCGATTAAACTGCTTTCATTCGGCGTCTCATCAAAAATGAAAATATTTTTGAAAACTACAAGTCTCATGGGTTTTAGTGGTGAAAAAATAATTTTAAAAATCGTTCGGGAAATGAGTTTACTCCCTGGTACTTTCTTTATACATTCGACTATACGGGCCGAGCCCGGATTTACGGGAAATCGCGGTTTTCGGTTGCCGGAGATTAAACTGGTTTCATTCGGCGTCTCATCAAAATGAAAATTTTTGAAACTACAAGTCTCATGGTTTTAGTGGTGAAAAAATAATTTTAAAAATCGTTCGGGAAATGAGTTTACTCCCTGCTTACTTTCTTTGTATACATTCCACTATGCGGGATTTCGGGAAATCGCGGGTTTTCGGTTGCCGGCGATTAAACTGGTTTCATTCGCGTCTCATCAAAAATGAAAATTTTTGAAACTACAAGTCTCATGGGTTTTAGTGGTGAAAAAATAATTTTAAAAATCGTTCGGGAAATGAGTTTACTCCTGCTTACTTTCTTTGTATACATTCCACTATGCGGGATTTCGGGAAACGCGGGTTTTCGGTTGCCGGCGATTAAACTGCTTTCATTCGGCGTCTCATCAAAAATGAAAACATTTTTGAAAACTACAAGTCTCATGGGTTTTAGTGGTGAAAAAATAATTTTAAAAATCGTTCGGGAAATGAGTTTACTCCCTGGGTACTTTCTTTGTATACATTCGACTATACGGGCCGAGCCCGGGATTTACGTTAAATCGCGGGTTTTCGGTTGCCGGAGATTAACCCTATTCGGTCCGGGGTTTTTCGAACATACTATGACCGGGGGGGGGCGGAATCCGCCCCCCCTCAATAACTCCTGATAGGGTTGTTCAAATTGAATCAAACTTGGCACGCTTATAGTACGTCATAAAAGGAACAAAATGGCAGCAATCAATTTTTGCTTGCGTCAGCACATTTTCTGTGACGTCATCAGAAGCTTGAAATTTGTTAAAAATGCCACTATCTGCTTAAAATTTAATTACTTTTGTTCCAGAGCGAATTTTTGCATTCTGTTTGAAGTTTCTGAAAGCTAAATAAAAGTTATTTAACATATTTTCCGGTTTTTACGTGGATCGCATAAAAAATGCCAAAAATTGCCCGAAAATCCGGTTTTTTCCGATTTTCGGGTAAAATCCGAAAAAATCGGGAAATCGGATTAATCACGTGTCCAAATTATGCAAAATGGTTCTTCTTAATAAAATAAAGTTGTGTTGCAAGTTTCAAGTTCTAAGGTTAATCCTAACAGAAGTTATTAATTTTCCCCATTATAAGGATTTCATAGAGATTTTTAGGGGTAGTTTCGAGTAATGGCCAATATTAAAGCCTCTGAAGGGTATGGGACCTAAATATTTGGCATGCAGGTGTCTAATAGATAAATATTAAAACTCAGTATGTTTCAAAGCCATATAACATAGCAATAAGGAGTTATTAAAAAAAAACCGTCAGGGGGGGCGGAATCCGCCCCCCCCGGACCGAATAGGGTTAAACTGCTTTCATTCGGCGTCTCATCAAAAATGAAAATATTTTTGAAAACTAAAGTCTCATGGGTTTTAGTGGTGAAAAAATAATTTTAAAAATCGTTCGGGAAATGAGTTTACTCCCTGCTTACTTTCTTTGTATACATTCCACTATACGGGCCGAATTTACGGGAAATCGCGGGTTTTCGGTTGCCGGCGATTAAACTGCTTTCATTCGGCGTCTCATCAAAAATGAAAATATTTTTGAAAACTACAAGTCTCATGGGTTTTAGTGGTGAAAAAATAATTTTAAAAATCGTTCGGGAAATGAGTTTACTCCTGCTTACTTTCTTTGTATACATTCCACTATACGGCGAGCCGGGATTTACGGGAAATCGCGGGTTTTCGGTTGCCGGCGATTAAACTGCTTTCATTCGGCGTCTCATCAAAATGAAAACATTTTTTTGAAAACTACAAGTCTCATGGTTTTAGTGGTGAAAAATAATTTTAAAAATCGTTCGGGAAATGAGTTTACTCCGCTTACTTTCTTTGTATACATTCGACTATACGGGATTTACGGGAAATCGCGGGTTTTCGGTTGCCGGCGATTAAACTGCTTTCATTCGGCGTCTCATCAAAAATGAAAATTTTTGAAAATACAAGTCTCATGGGTTTTAGTGGTGAAAAAATAATTTTAAAAATCGTTCGGGAAATGAGTTTACTCCCTGCTTACTTTCTTTGTATACATTCGACTATACGGCGAGGGGATTTACGGGAAATCGCGGGTTTTCGGTTGCCGGCGATTAAACTGCTTTCATTCGGCGTCTCATCAAAAATGAAAACATTTTTGAAAACTACAAGTCTCATGGTTTTAGTGGTGAAAAAATAATTTTAAAAATCGTTCGGGAAATGAGTTTACTCCGCTTACTTTCTTTGTATACATTCGACTATACGGGCGAGCGGGATTTACGGGAAATCGCGGGTTTTCGGTTGCCGGATTAAACTGCTTTCATTCGGCGTCTCATCAAAAATGAAAATATTTTTGAAAACTACAAGTCTCATGGTTTTAGTGGTGAAAAAATAATTTTAAAAATCGTTCGGGAAATGAGTTTACTCCCTGCTTACTTTCTTTGTATACATTCGACTATCGACGGGATTTACGGGAAATCGCGGGTTTTCGGTTGCCGGCGATTAAACTGCTTTCATTCGGCGTCTCATCAAAAATGAAAAATTTTTGAAAACTACAAGTCTCATGGTTTTAGTGGTGAAAAAATAATTTTAAAAATCGTTCGGGAAATGAGTTTACTCCTGCTTACTTTCTTTGTATACATTCGACTATACGGGCCGAGCCGGATTTACGGGAAATCGCGGGTTTTCGGTTGCCGGATTAAACTGCTTTCATTCGGCGTCTCATCAAAAATGAAAATTTTTGAAAACTACAAGTCTCATGGGTTTTAGTGGTGAAAAATAATTTTAAAATCGTTCGGGAAATGAGTTTACTCCCTGTTACTTTCTTTGTATACATTCGACTATACGGGATTTACGGGAAATCGCGGGTTTTCGGTTGCCGGCGATTAAACTGCTTTCATTCGGCGTCTCATCAAAAATGAAAATATTTTTGAAAACTACAAGTCTCATGGGTTTTAGTGGTGAAAAAATAATTTTAAAAATCGTTCGGGAAATGAGTTTACTCCCTGCTTACTTTCTTTGTATACATTCGACTATACGGGCCGAGTCCGGGATTTACGGGAAATCGCGGGTTTTCGGTTGCCGGCGATTAAACTGCTTTCATTCGGCGTCTCATCAAAAATGAAAATTTTTGAAAACTACAAGTCTCATGGGTTTTAGTGGTGAAAAAATAATTTTAAAAATCGTTCGGGAAATGAGTTTACTCCCTGCTTACTTTCTTTGTATACATTCCACTATACGGGCCGAGCCGGGATTTACGGGAAATCGCGGGTTTTCGGTTGCCGGCGATTAAACTGCTTTCATTCGGCGTCTCATCAAAAATGAAAATATTTTTGAAAACTACAAGTCTCATGGGTTTTAGTGGTGAAAAAATAATTTTAAAAATCGTTCGGGAAATGAGTTTACTCCCTGCTTACTTTCTTTGTATACATTCGACTATACGAGATTTACGGGAAATCGCGGGTTTTCGGTTGCCGGCGATTAAACTGCTTTCATTCGGCGTCTCATCAAAAATGAAAAATTTTTGAAAACTACAAGTCTCATGGGTTTTAGTGGTGAAAAAATAATTTTAAAAATCGTTCGGGAAATGAGTTTACTCCCTGGGTACTTTCTTTGTATACATTCGACTATACGGGCCGAGCCGGGATTTACGGGAAATCGCGGGTTTTCGGTTGCCGGATTAAACTGGTTTCATTCGGCGTCTCATCAAAAATGAAAATTTTTGAAAACTACAAGTCTCATGGGTTTTAGTGGTGAAAAAATAATTTTAAAAATCGTTCGGGAAATGAGTTTACTCCCTGCTTACTTTCTTTGTATACATTCGACTATACGGCGGGATTTACGGGAAATCGCGGGTTTTCGGTTGCCGGCGATTAAACTGCTTTCATTCGGCGTCTCATCAAAAATGAAAATTTTTGAAAACTACAAGTCTCATGGGTTTTAGTGGTGAAAAAATAATTTTAAAAATCGTTCGGGAAATGAGTTTACTCCCTGCTACTTTCTTTGTATACATTCGACTATACGCGGGATTTACGGGAAATCGCGGGTTTTCGGTTGCCGGCGATTAAACTGCTTTCATTCGGCGTCTCATCAAAAATGAAAAGGTTTTTGAAAACTACAAGTCTCATGGGTTTTAGTGGTGAAAAAATAATTTTAAAAATCGTTCGGGAAATGAGTTTACTCCCTGGGTACTTTCTTTGTATACATTCGACTATACGGGCCGAGCCGGGATTTACGGGAAATCGCGGGTTTTCGGTTGCCGGAGATTAAACTGCTTTCATTCGGCGTCTCATCAAAAATGAAAATTTTTGAAAACTACAAGTCTCATGGGTTTTAGTGGTGAAAAAATAATTTTAAAAATCGTTCGGGAAATGAGTTTACTCCCTGCTACTTTCTTTGTATACATTCGACTATACGGGCCGAGCCGGGATTTACGGGAAATCGCGGGTTTTCGGTTGCCGGCGATTAAACTGCTTTCATTCGGCGTCTCATCAAAAATGAAAATTTTTGAAAACTACAAGTCTCATGGGTTTTAGTGGTGAAAAAATAATTTTAAAAATCGTTCGGGAAATGAGTTTACTCCCTTCTTACTTTCTTTATACATTCGACTATACGGGCCGAGCCGGGATTTACGGGAAATCGCGGGTTTTCGGTTGCCGGCGATTAAACTGCTTTCATTCGGCGTCTCATCAAAAATGAAAATATTTTTGAAAACTACAAGTCTCATGGGTTTTAGTGGTGAAAAAATAATTTTAAAAATCGTTCGGGAAATGAGTTTACTCCGCTTACTTTCTTTGTATACATTCGACTATACGGGATTTACGGGAAATCGCGGGTTTTCGGTTGCCGGCGATTAAACTGCTTTCATTCGGCGTCTCATCAAAAATGAAAATATTTTTGAAAACTACAAGTCTCATGGGTTTTAGTGGTGAAAAAATAATTTTAAAAATCGTTCGGGAAATGAGTTTACTCCCTGCTTACTTTCTTTGTATACATTCGACTATACGGGCCGAGCCGGGATTTACGGGAAATCGCGGGTTTTCGGTTGCCGGCGATTAAACTGCTTTCATTCGGCGTCTCATCAAAAATGAAAATATTTTTGAAAACTACAAGTCTCATGGGTTTTAGTGGTGAAAAAATAATTTTAAAAATCGTTCGGGAAATGAGTTTACTCCCTGCTTACTTTCTTTGTATACATTCGACTATACGGGCGAGCCGGGATTTACGGGAAATCGCGGGTTTTCGGTTGCCGGCGATTAAACTGCTTTCATTCGGCGTCTCATCAAAAATGAAAATTTTTGAAAACTACAAGTCTCATGGGTTTTAGTGGTGAAAAAATAATTTTAAAAATCGTTCGGGAAATGAGTTTACTCCCTGGGTACTTTCTTTGTATACATTCGACTATACGGGCCGAGCCGGGATTTACGGGAAATCGCGGGTTTTCGGTTGCCGGATTAAACTGCTTTCATTCGGCGTCTCATCAAAAATGAAAATTTTTGAAAACTACAAGTCTCATGGGTTTTAGTGGTGAAAAAATAATTTTAAAAATCGTTCGGGAAATGAGTTTACTCCCTGCTTACTTTCTTTGTATACATTCGACTATACGGGCCGAGTCCGGGATTTACGGGAAATCGCGGGTTTTCGGTTGCCGGCGATTAAACTGCTTTCATTCGGCGTCTCATCAAAAATGAAAATTTTTGAAAACTACAAGTCTCATGGGTTTTAGTGGTGAAAAAATAATTTTAAAAATCGTTCGGGAAATGAGTTTACTCCCTGCTTACTTTCTTTGTATACATTCGACTATACGGGCCGAGCCGGGATTTACGGGAAATCGCGGGTTTTCGGTTGCCGGCGATTAAACTGCTTTCATTCGGCGTCTCATCAAAAATGAAAAATTTTTGAAAACTACAAGTCTCATGGTTTTAGTGGTGAAAAAATAATTTTAAAAATCGTTCGGGAAATGAGTTTACTCCTGCTTACTTTCTTTGTATACATTCGACTATACGGGCGAGCCGGGATTTACGGGAAATCGCGGGTTTTCGGTTGCCGGCGATTAAACTGCTTTCATTCGGCGTCTCATCAAAAATGAAAATATTTTTGAAAACTACAAGTCTCATGGGTTTTAGTGGTGAAAAAATAATTTTAAAAATCGTTCGGGAAATGAGTTTACTCCCTGCTTACTTTCTTTGTATACATTCGACTATACGGGATTTACGGGAAATCGCGGGTTTTCGGTTGCCGGCGATTAAACTGGTTTCATTCGGCGTCTCATCAAAAATGAAAACATTTTTGAAAACTACAAGTCTCATGGGTTTTAGTGGTGAAAAAATAATTTTAAAAATCGTTCGGGAAATGAGTTTACTCCCTGGGTACTTTCTTTGTATACATTCGACTATACGGGCCGAGCCCGGGATTTACGGGAAATCGCGGGTTTTCGGTTGCCGGCGATTAAACTGCTTTCATTCGGCGTCTCATCAAAAATAAAAATATTTTTGAAAACTACAAGTCTCATGGTTTTAGTGGTGAAAAAATAATTTTAAAAATCGTTCGGGAAATGAGTTTACTCCTGCTTACTTTCTTTGTATACATTCGACTATGCGGGATTTACGGGAAATCGCGGGTTTTCGGTTGCCGGCGATTAAACTGCTTTCATTCGGCGTCTCATCAAAAATGAAAACATTTTTGAAAACTACAAGTCTCATGGGTTTTAGTGGTGAAAAAATAATTTTAAAAATCGTTCGGGAAATGAGTTTACTCCCTG
>JASGCC010002755.1:0-26950 GCA_030067915.1 Hydractinia echinata
AATGTTCCAAAAGAGCTGGCACATTTGTATTTATTTTTGAAAAAAAGAGGCAGTGTACGTCATCTTTTCAAAGATATCTGAGTTAAGCATATAATTAACTTTCTGTAGCCTGAGCTAGATTGAATTTTGTTAACTAATTATTTTTAAGTAAGCTTATTTTTTAAAGCAAGACGAATAGTGCTGTGTGCTCACTTAGTAGTAAGAATACTTTGTCTTAAAAAGTTATTTTTTTCTTTTATGATACATTTATCTTTGACATCTATGTTAACATGCTTTATTAAATAAAATACCAGTTTTGCCACTTGAAATACAATTGCTCAGAAGATATTTTTTGTCTTGTATGAAAGAAATTTGTGAATATAAGGCAAGAAATTCTATTGTTCTTTGCTCACGTGATCATTATTGGGAAATCTTTTCTTCTTTAATGTTAGATGTGGCCATGCTGGCTTTATGCTCATTGGTTGATTTTAATTCAGGTTTGCACTGAAAATTATTATATAAAAAACTCATTTTAATATCTCGAAGAAAACTTAGTTAACTAGGCTAGACATGTCTGAAATCTGGACAATCCTTGTTAAATTGAGACAGTGTAGAGATACTGCTAACTTGATACCATAATTATTCAAATAAGTAGTCAAATTTTTATTCAGTATATTGACTTTCAGGAGGGACATATTATATGTACAGGTAATATTGCCAGTTGAAATACCCCTAAGTTGAAGTGAGCTAATTTCCTACCTCAAGGCTTTATGTGACTTATGCTGAAAAATTGAACAAGCAACACCCAATTTCTGAAAATTTTACGACCCGTTTCAATTATTACACCCCTCATATTAAAACAAAATCGTGGAGTGGTGGGATTAGTTTTACAGTGTAATGATTTTAAAAACTAGGTAAATTTCTGTT
Source organism: Hydractinia echinata (assembly GCA_030067915.1). Taxonomy (NCBI): domain Eukaryota; kingdom Metazoa; phylum Cnidaria; class Hydrozoa; order Anthoathecata; family Hydractiniidae; genus Hydractinia; species Hydractinia echinata. Next base: position 907 of record JASGCC010002755.1, read on the forward strand.
GTTTTAATTTAATGATGATGCACAATGTTTTTATTGTTCACAACTCTTCTTGGGATTTTTCTGTTCTAATATACTTTGTGTTAATCAATTTGGTGGTAATGCAGTGTGGTTGAGCTTCTTACCTTTTTTTTGTATTTCTAATGCAGGTAAAACCCAAAATAACTTTGGTGATAATGATTCTTGGAAGAGTGGGATAAGGAAGTTTTCTGGTAACAAAATTAGTTTTGTTAAATGCTGATACTATGTGTGAACTTTTGTATTTCTATGTTATGTTATTTAAAAAATATTTCCATTGTTGTAAAACCATGAAAGTTATTGGTTCGAATCCAATCCGTCTTTAAAAGGTGGTAGTTCAAATGGAAGAACAACATGGTGTGCAACAAACAATAATGCAAATCAATTCAAAAATTTTTACAAACAAAAGTTTCAAGAAAGGAGGTAACTACAAGAAAAGAAAAGAAAGTAGGAAATTTTTTAATTTACTCGGGATATACGTTCAGTTATTCAGGTTTTGCTGAGCTATGGCAGTAACTAGTTGCAATGTGAAAATCAAATCCAATAAGTAAAATTTAGTTAAAAAATAATTTTTTGAGGAAACTAATTTATCACACCGCAGTTTGTAACATGTAATTGGTAATAATGTAATAATGTAATTGGTTCTAGAAGCTTCAAAGGTGGATATGTTTTGGATAAGGTAGAAGATTGGATTAATGAATTAAAGATGCTGAGTAAAATTGCTAAAACAGAGTCGCAAGGGGCATAAAGTTGTTTTATCAACAAGCATAAATTAACGTACTGTATGCGAACATACCACACATATATAATTATTGGAAGAAGTACTCGTAGTTATTGAATTCGAATTAATACCAGCACTGACGGGAGGTATTAAAGTAAACAAAAACGAGAGACAACTGCTGTCACTCCCGATTAAACTTGGTGGTCTTGAAGTACCAATATTCTAAACTTATCACAAATAACTGAATATCTTGGTAAACAAATAAAACAACAGACTCGACAATATGAAGAAGATCCAGAATTGAAACAAAAGAAAAACCAATCATACAAAATAAATTGCTAAGATTAGTGTCATTCTCGATCATGTCAGAAATCAAATGAGTAAGCAGGAAATCAGACTGAACGATATCAACCAGGAAGCAGTGTATCTAGTTGACTGACTACCTTCAAGGAACGAGGGATACACAATTAACAAGCTATGCTTCTGGCTCTGATTCGAATTTCAAGTTCACAATTGATCATGCTTTGTCATGCAAAAAATGTGGCTTCGTTTTCGCTTAGACAATGAAATCCGTAATGTCACGGGGATGTAACTAAAAGAAGTTTGTCATGATGTACGTATTGAACCGTGTCTACAACAGTTACCTGGTGAGCCATTCAACGAGTGGACAGCGAATGTTTCTCAGGAATCGAGAGTTTATGTATGCACAAGAGGTTTTTGGAACACTGGTCAAATGGCATTTTTAGATGCTAAGGTGTGCTACCAAAAGCATATGATGTAAAAAAAAGGAAAAAAAAAGAGAAATTACAATAAACTTATTTTGCAAGTAGAGCATGAAACTTTAACGCCACTACCGATATCCGTGTGTGGCGGAATGGGTCGCGTGTGTTGAAAGTTCTATACTCGGCTTTCCGAAATGATTTCTGAAAAGCGTAAACATCATTTTTCAAAAATTTCAGCATGGATAAGACGTAACATTTGTTTTGCGCTTATCAAGTCTATATGCATATGTGTTCGAGGTAGTCGTTCAGTCTTTTTCATCTAACCTTCTCGCATCTCTGTCAGTGGATCCTAAAGTAGTTCTGCTACCTTTATATATCATACTTATGTCGACATCACCAGAATAGCATTTTTCTTTTAATAAAGCGGCGATATTTCGCTATAGAAACAGACCAACAAATTATTTTATTGCAATGTATGTACAGTTGACTCTCTCTAATCCGAATCTCAAGGGGGATAACTTTTTTTTCGGATTACAGAGAGATCCGGATAGTAGAAAATCTCTCTAATTCGAATTTCCAGGTTTCAAGGGTGAAAATTCGTATAAGAGAGAGAAATCGAACTTTTTTGAAAAAAATAAAAGTGAGAAATAAAAACGAATAAGTAAGGTTTGAACGAAAATAAAAGAACTCACTGACTTGCGATTTCTTGCGATTTCTCTTTGTATTCAAACATCAAAAACATTCGAATTCGACAGAGATTCAAATTACGAAAAACAAAAACATTCGAAAGTGTTAATGGTATATTTACACTTAAAAATTCGGATTATAGAGAGAATTTAGCCGAAGGGACCTGAAAATTAGTTCGGATTATAGAGGTTTTTCGGATTACAGAGATTCGGATAGTAGAAAGTAAATTATGAGAGTTTCTTAAGGAAAATTGACGGTGTCTTTTAATTTGTTCGGATTATGGAAAGATTCGGATAATAGAGATTCGGATTAGAGAGAGTCAACTGTATATACGTTTTAATTAAATATAATGTTCAAAAAGGAAATGACCATAAAAAAAAATTTGTAACATACTGTGTGCTTCTATGCTACCTTCGTGTAGTATGGATGGAGCATGATGACAGGTCTATTCAGAGCAATACGCTAACTATCTTGTGAACTGCCTTAGTCTATTAGAATTACTAAAACCTTTTAGAAATAACTCAACAAATTTTACTGTTTTGCAAAAAAATGCTAGAGTACTATTTCTTTTTAGGAGTCGAAATACACCCAATATTAGCTAAATCAAATTCTATTCATACTGTTATTAACTAATAGCTATTTTCAACCGGTTATTATGAGAAAGTCGAAAGTAGCGTTCAATGGCTAGAGAGCCTTAAGAACGGGCCTTGTACAGCACAATATAACTTAACTTCGTAGCAACCATATCGTCGCTATAAAGTAGACAAGTAACATTGCCGGTAAAACGTGAAAGATGCAGTCATAACTCAATTTATTTAGGTAGTTCCACTATATTAATAACTATGTTCCTCCGAATAGTTTTTCTAACAGCTACGAACAAAAAAGTCCATATACAGTTTTATCATTTTTGTCATGAGGTTTTAGTTTTAAAAATATTGAAAGTTCAAAATCACATTACACTGCTTCCTATAAACAGCAAAAAAAAACATGACACACATAAGTATTTTTCTAAAATATCGTTTTTATTTGTGTATGGATAGTTATCCAAATCTACTGCTTGTTTCAATATCTCTCTTTTGATAGATGTATGGATAGGTGTCCCACATTCCTCCATTCTTACTGCGTTGAATAAAGTATTCCGTGAATTGAGCTGTTAGAACATTTAAGGTTGGCGTGCTAAATATTTTAATTCGCGCGAAGGGTAAGTTCAAAAAATGCGTTTTTCAAATGATGCATGTATATTGATAAAATCTCTATTTTTATAAGGTATGGATGGATCTCTCATTTTCTTGGTTGTTTACTGAGTAGAACTAATTTTGTATACACAGATCTGCTAGGACATGTGTATGTTTTTCCGCCTGAAGGTATTTTGCAAAATATCCTTTTAATATTGTATGGTGGTATGGATCGGTCTCCCTTGTTCCTGCTTCTTACTGAGTGGAATAAAGTCTTCCCGTGAATTCACATGCTAGGACATCTGATATTATCGCGCGTGCTTGTTATCTGAGTGGAATGAAGTGTTTTTAGACATATCTGGTAGGGTCTTCTTCTTGATTGCTTCTTTGTGGTGTAGAATAAAGTTTCGCTTTGATTCGCTTACTAGCTAAATCTCCTTTTTAGTAGTGTATGGATGGATATCTAACATTTTATTCAGCGTGAAAGGCAACTTCCAAAATTCTCATTTTAAATGATGTATGGATGGGTCTCACACTCTCGTGCCTGTTTTCTGAGTGGAATGAAGTATCTTCTCGAATTGGCCGACCAAGAGATTTAATACTTCACCTTCCGCGGTAGCGTTTTTATCAGATCTCTTTTAGGTTGTATGTCAGGATCTTTTGCTCCCTTGCCTGTTTACAGAGTAGAAGAAAGGTTTTTTTATTCGCTTGCTAGAACATTGAACATTTCATTTGGTGCGAGCTTCTTCCTCCAAGGTGCGAGAGAGCTTTAACAAAATCTTTGATGTATGCACATGCAATGATATACGCACGCGTGTGCTACTCGCCCTTTCGATTTTTGAGTAGAAAAAAGTGATCGTTGGACCGTTTTTTTATTCTGTTCTTTTTTCTATATTGCGTAAGGTTATTCCCCAAAATACTTTTTTAATGATGAATTGATAGGTTTCGCTACTTGTCTAATTGTTTTTTAATCAGAATAAGCTTTGCCTTGTTTTAGCTTCAGAAGACATTCAATATCGTATTTATTGCGGGAATGGTTTCCTAAATTTTGTTTTCAGTATTGTATGTGTAGGTATGGATGGGCTTGGCTACTTGCCTAAATATTTACCCTAATAGGACATACTTTCCCAATTACTTAATTCAATTCGCTTGCTTGTGTACTGACTAGAATAAAGTTTCCCCTTGCTTTTTTGTACAGCATGCGTTTCCGAACAAACTCGTTAAAATTTAGAACAGTTGTACACGTTTCATGTGATCAAAAAACGACCTTAAATGTTAATCGAGATATTTAGTAGGCCTTTGCGTTTTAATTCTCAGTATTTAACCAGAATTTTAAATTTTGTTTAAGGATGCATTTCATTAAATGCATACGGTATGGATGGATGCGTTGTTTTATGAATGACAAGCATATGCCATAACCCATTGGGTAATTCATTACTCTGCAAGTAATAAAAGAGACACAGTTACATTACATTACATACATGCAGTCATGCTGCCGAGTATAGTGATGCATACTAACTTTTTGTAGGCCTTCCCTGGCCTCTTCCCAGGTTAACTTGTGTTATGTTATATAAGTACAACGTCGTCCGTAGCGAGTTTATAATAATACAACCTCGTCTCTGGCTATAATCGCTGTTGCGATGTCAGAAAAATACAACTAGTAACTTTTTAAACGTCCTGGATATTTACGTTACACTTTAATAAGGGACATTAAATTAACGTGAATTTTTAAAAAAATCTGGCTAAAAAGCGAAAATAGCCGAATACAGGTTGGCTGCAACAAAGTTTTCAAATAGGTGGCTACACCCTTTACTTTAATAAAAACTTTGGCGAAAGTCTAAAGTTTGTTAATTCAAGGAGACAAAAGTTTCGATAAACCTGTAATACTTAGCTAGGGTTTTTAGCTCACAATTAATTTTGTAACAACAAGCTTTATGATGTGTTTTTATTTGAAGTGACATTGAATTTTGTGAATTCCACGTAAATTATGTCTATTGTTGTAAGACTATGAAAGTTATTGGTTCGAATCCGATCCATCTTTAAAAGGTGGTAGTTCAAATTGAAGAACAACATGGTGCTGCAGTAATTAGTTTCATACTGCAACAAACAATAATCCAAATCAATTCAAAATTTATAATTCATACAGTAATACCCTTATTCTGTCTTTTTGTGTGCAAAATTGCGGTGTAATAGAATAAGCTCCATTAATCTCGCCCAAAATCTACAAAAAAATCGAAGGTTCAATTCGATATCCGCGGTATTTTAATTATTTTTAATTGCCATTGATAATAAGAACCGCCGTACGCTTTGTTACCCTCTTTTGTAACCACATCATCAAGTTCTATCCATGCCAGTACCGATAAGTAACGATATGGAGGAGATTCTTATTTATCTTTTGCCGCTTTTTTAAAATGGAAACAAATCAGAAATTTAAGCTCTTTCGAATTTTTCTACCGTGATTAATGGTTCGACAACGAAGATTTGAACAGTCAGATTTGAATAGTAAAGTTGTTGCGTTTTGACAAGGTTTAAAATGTTCTCTTTATGACTTTTTTGACATCTAAGGGCTTTGTTTTTACAACATACTCACTGTAAAAAACGGACAATATATCGATAATGTAGAATGGATATTATGTCCATATGCACTGGAATGAACGGGCTTCTAAAAATTGACATATTGACCATATGTATGAAAAATGGATATAATGATGATTTTTTCAGGATATCCGAGAATTCATATAATATAGAGACCTGGTGACCAGTGTCAGGACGGAGCGCATCGCTGCTGCACTGCAGGGTGCTCCGCGGTTTACGGACTACTGCATCATTGTACCCAACCCTCTTCCCTGTTTGCAGACAAGGAAATATAACACTAAGATTTATTTATTTACGTCATCATCAGGTATCTACAAACTTGAGAAGCCGCCACTTACACTAGACAGCAGAGGCTGTAGCCAGGATACCCAGCTCAACCTTCCACAACATTTCATATCATACTTTATGGCTATCCTAGTTATTTAAGCTTTCTTTGATAGAGAAAGAAAAAATTGATCATAAAGGCGGTTTGAAGGGACAACGCTGGGTCTCCTGGCTAAATTTATGGCTAGACAGACTGTAAAACTCGTTTTTTCCCAGAACTGTGCGTTTATCTGCACGATAGTCGTTTAGGGGAAGTAGCTAATGTTATTTATTCACAGGTAATCAAGATTCTAATATGACAGTGGAAAATAATAAACTGCCGTCATTAGCTAGGAGGGGGAGGTGTGGGGGTGGGTTTTGGAGATGGCCAGCCAGTTAGGCGCGTACAAGAGTTATCTTACCTTCTTTCTTGCCTCCAGCGGTGAGTTAGGGGGCCACCAATCCATACTGTGTATTTTACCGTGGTCACTCACAAACAAAGTTGTTTGCCATGGTATAGACAACCGCAAAAAAATAAATTGCTTAAAAAAGGATAACTACCATAACACAGGAACTCACAATATAGTACTAAACTTGCACAAAGTAGAAGTAAGAGGATAAAATATCAATTGTTTAATAACAGTCTATGAAGTGTTCTATAATGGAAGATCATTTGAGACTTAAGTAATCAGAATCAGATAGTTTGTTGGGAAAGGTTGCTGAATATTGTTCCATGAATTAAAAAAATGAACGCTGAGCGAATGTAGATTGAAGGTGGTTGTATATTTACACTAGGTACACTAGGTAACTTGTGAGTGAAGTGCAGAAGAAGTATATTTCGAGCTAAAAATGGTTCCTTCCTGACCAATATAGTAAATTTCAAAAGGAATAATTGAAACAAGAATGTGTTGAAATTTCAATAAACACATTGAAAATGTGTATGTACTTTTCATGAAACAATCACACAATGTTGCCATGGCGAAAATTTATTTCATGAAATTTAATTTCACTTTCTGAAAGTTTTCTTCAATTCAATTCAATCTTGCAAAGTTTCTATGATTAAAGTAGGTAAGATATATTCTATCATCTGAATATATCTTCTTTTTTCATGAAAAAGATCTAGAGTGGATCTCAACAAAGAATTATCCTGCTAGCAAAATGGAAAAGTTGCTCCGTGAAAAACTTAAAAATAACAACAGCTAGCGAAAAGGACAATGACACCTTATTTCATGGGTAGAAGCAATGCATATAAGGACAAACAAGAAACAAAGAAGGCAGATAATAAAAGGAGAATTGAATTACATAGTATGTAAATCTGTGGAGACGTTGATAAAAATTATAAATGTTGAAAATTATATTGTATGGTATAGTAAAACTTGCGAGCCAATACTGTTTATGTATAAAATAGAAGTAGAGGGTTTAAATTTTACAATTTTTAAAGTTTTTAAATTTTACAACGAAGGCTTGATGCTGAAATATTTTGCTCAATGTGTTTTTATTTCTAAATATATACAGTATTAGGATATGGTTATTAGAATTAGGTAACATACTATATTTTTATCTCAAAATATAAGTCAATTTATTTGCAGATTTTTTCGGCTTGATATTCAAAAAACCATTTGTTTGTTATTCTGAATTTTGGATAGTGAAACATACTCCAATACGTTTTTGTTGATACATTTTGTGTCATCATACTTTATTTTCTACTTTTTCAGATTTGAAGGAACACATTCCAATTAGCATTGGATTTTTTGGGTAAAATGCCGCCATCACAAAACAGTTCTCAACTATCATGGGTAGACTTCATGAAATGTTATAACACCATTGCGGAGACATTGGTGTACGTCGTGTTGAGGAGAAGTCTGGCGAAGACAGTAACTTCGATTTCCCATGGATGGAAAATAAAGGAATTGATGGTAAGTAGAATTGTTGTTACATTTCTTGACACTCCATATATCATGATTTTACAGTCATTGTGAAAACATTCGGATCGGGGTACTGTAGGGTTTAAAAAATAGTGGCAACAACGAAAATGAGCTGTTGAAAAGATGTGAAGAAGAAGTCGGCATACTCAAAAAAAGAAATGTCTAGCTACTTGCTTTTTTACAAAGATATTATGGAATAATTGGAAAATGACATAGATATCAATAGCTCCAACTTTTATGCGAATGAGGTATGGTTAATGCTTCTCTTCCCTAATTGTGCTAGTTTATATTTATTTTTTTGGTTTTGTCAAATGTACAGGATTCTTCTTTATTGTGTGCTTCTGATTGGGATATCTTGACAACAGCTGTTGCACTTTTAAAACTTAGGATTAGATATGGTTTCTCAAATGCTTCGCTATGACATTTTTTTTACATTTCAGTGCTTACCAATGTCGAAAAGGTTAATCCTGAAGAGAGGCATAGACATCGCGGAAAGGCAACTGTTGGAAGGGTGTCAGGAATTGGCGCGGGTGTTATTGCCATTGATCAAAATATATCTGCTATAGACAATGAAGATGATTTGAGCAACAAAAACAGTGACAGTGAAAGCGATTTTTCCATGTCCGGCTCAGACAGTGACCCGGAATAATGTAGCTTTTATCGTCTGTATTTATTATTTGAACCACCATAGCTCTTTTCCGGGATTACATATTTTTTTAAGATTTCGTATCGTATCCGAAATTTTGTTTAAACGGGCTTTTTCCTCCTTCGTTTTCTCCTTCTCCTTCTCACTCATTCCACACAGTATGTTCTATTGTTTGTAATCAATTTATATTATCAACTGTCAAGTCATTAAAGTATGTTTCTGAACTATTTTCCGAAATCTTTTAGCCTGCAAGGACTTTTCATTCTACTTCAATCAAGAAGAGAGAAACTATTAGCTGTATACTATATTTCAACTATTTGTAGAATATATATTTTTCCCTTTTTAACAAGTAGTTAATTGCTTCTTAGAATAATACAAGACGTATAGTATACGTAAAACTAGCACACCTCATACGTGACACTGTATTATATATATTCATTTGTGGAAATAAATTGAAATCAATCACATCGTTCAATATATATTAACAATTGTTTCACAAAAAACGGATTCTTCTATATTCGAAACATAACAGATTAATCCTTAACGAAGACGGTGTGATACATATTTGCCTAAACTTCGTTCCAGTATATGCTAACAAGTTTTAATGTTGTGAAACAAAAAAAAGGTTTCGTTCAACCAAGAGATAATCGGTATATACAAAAGTATTCAGGCCTTAATTCATCGAAACAAGACTAGTAGAGTTCGTGTATGTGACAATACCTTAGACACATTTCATTTTCCGGCCAAAATTAAGCGAAACGAGAGAAACATGGAGCGCTTAACTGATAATGCCATAGACAAGTGCCGACTTCGGTGATTTTTGTTCTGAAATTTTATTTTCCGGCCAAAATTGAATGCTACAAAAGCATTATCTAAATGGTTATGAAAGGCCTAATTCACCAAAACAACTGAACCTGTTATGAATGGATTGCTTCTAGAAACAGGAGCTTTTTCCTGAATGCAATGGCCCAATCCACTGAAACAACTGAATATGTGATGTATGGATTGCTTCTAGAAACAGGAGCTCTTTCCTGAATCTTTATCAAAGGTCTAATTTACTGAAACAACCGAATCTGTGATGTATGGATTGCTTCTAAAACAGGAGCTTTTCTCTAAATTTTTATCAAAGGTCTAATTTACGGAAACAACCGTATCTCTTACGTATGGAGTACATTTTGAAACAGGAGTTCTTTTTTCTAAATGTTTATCAGAGGCCCGATTTACCGAAATAACCGAATCTGTTATGTATGGATTGCTTTTAAAATCGGGAATTCTCACCTGAATATTTTGCTAAGGCAATTTCGCAAATGTTAGCTAATTTTATGTGTATGGATTCCTCCTGACTTGCCAATTCTTTCTTAAATGTTTTGTAAAAGCCTTACAGATATAAATTTCTGCCGCCCCTTAAGGAAATAAAAATCTGATATTAAAGTACCACATCAAATGCGATTAACAATTAATCTCGAGATAAAGATATAAAATAAAGAGATAAATGCAGTTTAGAAGGGGATTAAACACAAGACGACGATAAACATTTGCGTAGATATTTACGTTTCATCTCATAATACAACCACTAAAGTATATAACACCAAATGTCAATAAGAAAACTAATTAATCAAGTTCAGAGAGCACTTAGAAAAATTAAACCTTGTCTCACAGAAAACGAATACAAAAAGTTGTATCCACAAGGTTCCAGCCCTGCTCAGTTTTATGGTACCGCCAAGGTTTACAATATACCACCTAATTCTACAGTAGCTGACGATTTACCATTACGACCCATCATATCGAATATCGGATCTGCTACTTATAACACATCAAAGTACCTCGCGAAACACCACTGACAAAGTCAACATATACTACTGAAAGCTCTTTAGATTTTATATCATCATTGAAAGGAGAAAAGATACCTCATAATTACAAACTAGTACCTTTTGACGTCACTAGTTTATTCACCAACGTCCCTTTGGAACAAACGATAGACATAATATTGAAAAGGACATATGTTGAAAAAGTTATAGAAACAAAAATTAAGCGAGAGGAAATGAAACATCTATTAATCTTATGTACAAAACATGTACATTTCAGATTTAACAACCAACTGTAGATGATTGATGGTGTAGCAATGGGCTCGCCTCTAGGACCAGTCCTAGCAAATATCTTCATGGTTGAGTTGGAGAATGAAATAGTCCCAAAATTAGAAAATTCAGTAAAATTTTGGAAGCGATATGTAGATGACACTATATGTTTTGTTAAGGAAAACCAGATAAACAATGTGCTGGTCACACTTAATAGTTACCGTTCGAATATCCAGTTCACATATGAAATTGAAAACGATAATTTCTTGATGTAAAAGTGAAACGTATGAATGATGGTTCATTTAACACATCCATTTATCGAAAAGACACGAACACTGAAATATACATGCACTGGAATTCATTTGCACCACGCCCATGGAAATTTGGAACGGTTAAATCGTTGGTGTTGAGAGCGTTTAATATATGCTCTTCATCACAAGATCTGAAATACGAACTAAATGAATTAAAAAATATGTTTATAAAAATCAATAGTTATCCAGAAGCAGTTGTATATAATGTAATTAACAACACACGGCGAAAATTCAACATTCAAAATGCCGACACTGTTTCTGATGAAGACACCAATGAACCTCTAATAACACCTTTCATGGTTCTACCATACAAAGGAGATCAGGGTAACTGCTTAGTAAAGCGTCTAAATAACACTTTCAAACAGTTTCTACCTGCCAATGTCAAGCCACGCATTGCTTATCAATGTCGAAAGTTATCTTCGCTATTTTCTGTGAAAGATAGAACCAAGGACGAACACAAACATGGTGTTGTGTACAAATATACTTGTCCGGTGCAATCGTGCAATGCTACATACATTGGTGAAACAGCGAGGAAGCTAAATGAAAGAATGATAGATCACCAAAAGCGCGATAAGAACTCTCAAATCCTAAGACATTCAGCCACTGAGAATGACCCACCTGCTGAACAAAAGAACTTCAGTATTTTAATAGATAATGTTCACCACTTTAAAAAGAGAAAAATAGCTAAGGCCATGTATATTCGTGATATCAGTCCCACGCTTAATGTGCAGGAATTATCTGTTCCATTAAAATTGTTTTAAGATAAATATTATTTATAGTCAACAAGGGGAGGAGTGCATTTGTGCTCCGCGCGGTGGACGTTACCCTTACCAACGGTATATAGTTTATATACCCTTGGGTTTGCCGTTATGTGTTATATGTCTTGGTTTTCTGTGTATTGTGTAGTTGTTGAAAATTATATTAAAAAAAAATTGTGAGATAATTGTAACAATTTACGTCCATAATGTCTTGTAGTAACAAGACGAAATATCTGTTAAAATAAAATAAAAAATGTCATCATCAATCAAACTTCTCGTATTTATTTTTATTGTGAAGTTATATGCCCGAATTAATATATAAAACTAATTAAGCAAGAACATATTTGTTAATATTGATCTGCTTGTGCTAACGCATTTGCCTATTGTTTAACTTGATGTCAATTGAGCTTGCTGCAATTTTTGGTCATATAAATGGGCAAAACAATAACAGCCAGTGGATATTAATAATCAGTTTCTTCACTAAAAAACAAAATACATAACAATAAAAGATTAAAGCAATTCTCCGGAATTTGCAGACAACACATAGAGGTCTAATAGTATTCTAAAAAGATGTGTTCACATATTTCTATTTGAGAAAGCTAAAACAATAAAAAATCAAGGACTTACATTCACATTGTATGGATCTTCGTTTGATATTATTCTTACGATTTTTCATATCAGTAATTGGCTGTCCGTTCTATATTACCAAAAATACAATTTAGCAAAGCAAAAGAATACATGCCAAGATTTAACCTAAATATAACGTAAATATTTCTTAATAAACCTAGAAGGACACTGGTCTCTGTTTCATGTAAAATAAATATATAAAGTAAAAGAACGTTTTAGTCCAAAGTAAAGTCTGCATAACTTTTTAAACAGTTGTGTGAAAGTACAAACATTTAAGAAGTTTCCTCAAATAATTATTTTTTAACGTTGTAAAAAATAAGAAATATAAAAACATTTGTATACATGCAAATAGTAATGAATGGAAGCATTTGGGAAGTTTCCTCAAATAATTATTTTTTAATGCTGGAAATATATAAATAAAATAAAACATCTATATATGCATGCAGATAGTAATGAATGGAAACTCGTTGTTCTTATTGAACAAATTTCTTTATACAGAAAAATCCTTGTTGGTACACATTGCATTTTTGCTGTTTTTTGGGCTGAATCAAAAAAAAAAGATTTATGTGGAGTATTTGTTCCACTAGTACTAGTGGCTTTATATCATAGATTATAACTGTGTGCAGTTTTCATGAATACAAATAGGTCTAGAATCAATTTTTAATAGCCAATGCTCTTTTCAAGTACAAGTTTCAGGAATTTCATAAAGTTTCTTAATTGATTGTATTTTTTGAGCTTGGTGATTTGTTGATTATATTTTCTGCCTGAACACATATGTATTGGTTTTGACGCACAATCAAAACACTTGCAACACTGACACTGGTCCATTGTGGCAAAAAAGTAGCGATGTATGTCACTTACTAACTGCACATGCTTGTTGATTCTTTGTTCTTTATTGCTTTATAAAAATCCAAACAGTGTTTTCAATTGACATGGTCACAAAAAGACAACCAGAAATAAACAGACTTCGTAGACTACACATTCATTGAGAAAATTGTATTACATCCAGACTTTTTCCAATTAAATTTTAACAAAGTTTTGTGATATATGGTATGATTTTCATTAAGTTATATGCGGGAATATTGGAATACCATGCTTGACTCTGTACAGTTAATCAGTTCAAGCTAAGATAATTTTTGTGGATGTCATATCGTCTGTAATTAGTTTGCAGATGTATTTTGAGCTGACTAATTAATGTGGATAACTGTTTTTTCGTAGACAGACGTACTTCAAATATCTCAAGTGGAATTAATTTGACAACTTTTTATAAACAACAATACCATGAATCTTAGCCATGCTAAACATAATTCATGGAATATAAACACTCTGATCAGTACGAAAGGCATGTTTGGCCAATGCAGCTTTGATACACAAAGAAATATTGACATAAATTCTGTATTTTTTCTTAAAAAAACAAAAAAATTGTTTCCTGATTTTTAAAATGGATGTTGGGTTTATAGTTACCGGGCTAGTTTTTATGTGACACGTTATCTAGCATTTGTGTGTCTTAAACAAAACAAATTTAAGGTAATGGCTACTCGCTACTGTTTCTTTATTTAAAGTACTGGTACAGTTAAAATTTTGAGCCATCGTGACAACTTTTTGTCAAATAGAAAATGTTAGGTGGCTAACCTTGCTGGAAAAGGTTTTGATAGGGTGTAGTTATTTTGTGCTTTTTTTTACCTCTACTTGCGAAATTTTAAAATAAATATTCAGGTAGGGGATACAGTACATCTGAATAAAGAGCTTCGCCAGGATGTGTGACATGGTTTAAGTGATCCAACTGGCATTCAATGTCTGATAACTCAATTTTATTTGAAATCGCACTTGCAGAAAACTTCTTTCTATAACAACTCAACAGAGTTTTAGCATAACGTATATATGCACTACCTTAAGGAAGAAATTATTTGCGGAAGAATTTTGTACGGAATTTATTTTTGCGGATGAGTGACCCAAAAATGGCATATTTTGCGGAATAAATTTTGCGGATAGCGACCTCAAAAGAGATATTGCGGAAGAAATTTTTGCGGATGCAAGAAATTTCGTAAATCGAAAGTCGGGAAAAACCGAATTTAGTACCTAAATGTGTATGAAAAACATCCGATTTATGGAATATCATCTCTCTATTTTTCATCAAAATATCAAAAAAAGAATACTAAGCTGTAACAAATCTAAGATCAAATATCGTCACTGAAAATATCGAAAATATTTCTACATGGATCGTCAAGCTAAAGAGGCCTTTAAACGTAAAGCAAAGTCAACAGATCGATTCTTTAAGCATAAAGTATTTCTAAAAGTTTGCGGAATTTATTTTTGCGGATGACCAAAATTTCTTAACTTCTGCGAAATTTATTTTTGCGGATTAGGGCAAAATCCGCAAAAATTAATTCCGCAAAAAAAAGTTCCGCACAAATTTCTTCCGCAAATAATTTCTTCCCTTAAGGTAATCACTCAGTGAGATGAATGTCAGGGTTTAACTGCACTTTAACGCTCAAACTGTCGTTTAATGTCGGGTTATCCGGCTAGTTTCATAATAAAAACATGAAACCCAAGCGGTTTTACGCTCACACTAAAAGCACAGAATTTTCTTGGAAGTTAGGAATCAATATTTTTTGCTTTTTCTTGTGTCTGAGACGCCTGAATCCTACTTACAGTTAGTTTCACTCTACATAAATGCCGTTATACATTTGTGCAGATTATTTCTGCATAAATCAAAGTGGCATGCTAAAAAAAGCATTAATTATTGCACTTAGAGAGACTTCACCTTTGTCGTTGAATTGGTACACTTGGACTTGATGTAATGTAGCAAGAGTCATATAAAAAGAAAATGTGACTGAACCTGGATCTTTTACAGTTTTTCTCTGTAAGAATCTTACAATTAGATCACAGAAGTGTTACACGAAAAAACGTTGGAAATGAATATAAGCGATTTGGAAACTATGAATTTTAAGAAAAGTAATAACAAACAGAGATATATATGTCACCTAGCAGTCATAATATGCATTGTAAAGAAACAAATAACAACATAACGATCAACACTAACATTTTATTCCAATACATGGAAAAGGACTTTGGCAGTACTTTTAAGCTCTACCACGTGTACAGGTAGTGGCATAAAAAAACATCCTGATCATTAGAGTTACTGCAAAAAAAA
The DNA here is from genome assembly GCA_030067915.1 of Hydractinia echinata. Lineage (NCBI taxonomy): Eukaryota > Metazoa > Cnidaria > Hydrozoa > Anthoathecata > Hydractiniidae > Hydractinia > Hydractinia echinata. The sequence continues at coordinate 16,621 of JASGCC010002755.1, forward strand.
TTGTCATAACATAAGAGCCATCCAGTAAATTCTCTGGCAATTCTGCCTCAAACCGCTGATGGTGATTTCTATTTAATGTGGTTTGTGGTCAAAGGTTTCCAGTGTTTAGCTCCCATTGCTACAAAAATCTTTTTGAAATGTCTAACTAACTAGACAATGGGGGGATATTGTACTTATAATCTCAAGTAGAGGACATGATTCAAACGCTCTACCGACAGAGCTGCACTAAATCCATCATCTTTTTAAAAATTTATAGGAACACGACCATTCATATATTTGCTGCAATGATTTCCACAACATAACTTAGTACACGTTTTGTTAGAAGCAGCATCCATACTTTTACTAACAGCGCGTGAAACCGCCACAGTATCGACGCAATTCTTATATTGATTTTCACCACACAGTGTTCTGTTAAAGGCCCAGCAGACGTACATTGGTTCCATGGTTACAGAACTCTCATGCGCACATTCGCTATAATTTTCAAGAGGGGAAAGCAAATACAAAATTGTTGCTTGCTATCAACGACCAGTATACATAAATTCGGCAGATTTTTTTAAGAAAATTTTATTTGGCGCACTTTTTACATGTGTCGTAAACGACACAGCATCCATACATTTCTTACGCTGCTTTTAACTGATCATTCACTAGTTCGTTGTAATGTATCGATTAACACAGCATGAAGATTCCCGCCGTACAGCATCCGTGCAACTGATAGAATCTGGCGAAAACGACAAAGGATTCATACATATTTCACACTGTCTTTAACTTATGATTCACAGGTTGGTTGAAATGTGTCGATGGGCAAAGCATCCGTGTATTTGCAAAGATGATACCATCTACACAGCATTCATAATCTTGTTAGAAATTTATGGAGCCCGATCATTCATACATTTGCTGTAATGTTTTAGTACGCTTTGACAAGGCATACATACATTTTTCACAAAGTTTTCAGCCGTACAGCATCCATGCCATACAATTTTCACACTGTCTCTAATTTATTATTCACAGTTTTATGGAAATGTGTCGATGGGCAAAGCATCCGTCCGTTTGTAACGATGATATTGTTCTGCCCGGTTAATAAACGCTGCCCTGATTATGTACGGCAGATTGCCCCGGTTAAGAACAGGGCAGAAAATACATAATCAGGGCAACATAATCAGGACAGGCCGGCTTATTATGTACGACAGTTTAAAAAGTATTATTTGGCACTTACAAAAGGAACATAATCAGGGCAGGCCGGTTTATGTACGACAGTCTAATATCATTTGTTACTGGAAAAACGCACATAATCGGGGCAGGCCGACTTATGTACGACAGTCTAGTATTATTTGAGACTATAATAGAACGAACGTAATCAGGGTCGGCCGGCTTATGTACCACATTTTTCATATTATTTCTTACTTATTACAGAACGAACATAATCGGGGCAGGCCGGCTTTTATATCATTCGTGACAAGCAAATAGCCCTGGTGGCAAAGTTGTTGTTGTTTTCTCAAATGAAACGGCATTTCGTGAAAACTAAACTTTGGGATTCGCAAGTTTAATAACTTTTCACCAAAGTTAATTCCGGCAAAACGAATAATTTAGGTCATCCCCCCAGAATTCAATTCCTGTGAAAAATAAAAATGAACCCACCCATCCGCAAATTCTAGTTCCGTGAAGTTTAGTTACTTCAAAGTATATTACGTTGAAATGTTGAAATGTAATCACACAAGAGGAGTTTATACTAAGAATTGCGTCGAGACTTTTTTTCGCTATGCCTAGTTTTCAATGGTGTTCTATCTTGCAGAGAAAAATGGCATGTGACATTAATTCGTCAATGTTTCATTCATAAAAGTTCGAAGAAAATGCCAATCACATTTATAAACCGGTCACCACGACATAATCACTGCAAAAAAAACATAACCGGACCATGCGTACATAATCCGACCGTCCTGTTTATAAACAGGCCGTTTTCGCAATCTGGGCAGAACAATATGATCTACACAGCATCCATAATCTTGTTAGATATTTATAGGAGCCCGATCATTCATATATTTGCTGTAGTTATTAACCCTATAATAACTGTTTATGAGGGCAATACCGGAGAATATTGACCGACGTCAAAGTATTGCCCGAGCTTGTGAGGGCAATACGTGACAGAGGTCAATATTCGAAGGTATTGCCCGAAATAAACAGTTATTATATGGATTATTATCCGGGTACTGCATTTTACAACGAAAAATATAACATTATAAAAGCAGGATGTAGAAACCACGTCTTTATAGAAACTATTCCCATATGGAACGTACATTCGAACAAAAAATATATTTTTTTTAAATCGAATATCGTGTAAACATAGCAGGTTTTCATTGCAGCCACAACATTGAATTCTTTAAAAGATAAAAGTAAGTTTCACTTCTGTTTCACTTACTTCTGTTTCGCGTTTTGTTTACTTTTTTCCGTGTTTATTTACATTTAATGCTACCATATTTAAACTTTAAACACGGTTGCTATGGTAGCGGGCAATACCGTGGAATATTGCCCGCTATGACGTAAGTTCTAACCAATCACATTGCACGATTTTCGAAAATATCGATGCCGCCCTTTTACCCAGGTAATAATTATACATAACATCCATACTTTTAGTACACTGTTTTCTTTGACATGCCATTTGTAGCTTTTTTAGAAAGATTTCAGCGGCACAACATCGACACAATTGTTATACTGATTTTAACGGCATAGTATTCTGTTGAAGGCACGCATTTTGGTTAGATTTGTTTTTCTTACGCTAATTTCGAACAATTATCTGAAGTGGCAAATGTGTTCGAAATGGTTTGAATATGATACCCTTGCACGGTTGGGTAGTAAAACTTTAAAAGTGGGAATAGTGTACACCTACATGCTTTTTCTTTTATAAGAACATGCTTTATAAGAATACCAGGTTGAATTTTTGGTTAAAGGCAATTGGTCTATTGTTTAAACAACAGAGAAATAAAGACAATGACCAACCTTGTTAGAATTTTGTAATAGATTGTAATAGATTTTAAATTAAATATATACGGCGAGTTGATTTACTTCGTCTATGCCTTACGTTGGCTGGTATAAAGAAGGGAAGCTGAGAAATTTAAGACTTAATGCACCCGGTTATTGACGTGGACGTCGTGTTCAGTATTTTGACGAAAGAATTAACACTTTGCGCTCGAGAAGTGTTAATTCATATGGGAAAGAATTGTCCGTTGTCAGACACCGTGATCATTAATCAACGCGAACATAAATCCATGTTGTTGAGGTATATTTTTTTACAGGTAAAAATACCTTTTGCAAAACCAAAGTAATGCTAATGTATACTTTCAGAAGCTTGTAATCCATTCACGGAAACTTTTGCACCACAAGGAATAATATTTTTCAAATTGATACTTTTTGAAATAAATCTTGCGCTAATCTTCCCAAATTGCGGTTTCTGTTGTCTGCACAACAGAATCGCCATTCCTTTTTTATTTTGCACACAGGAATTTTATTGCATTTTAAAAATGCTGAGATGGGCGAATACGCAACCGGACAGTACGTAGAATGCTTTTTAATCGCATATTTTTTTATGAAAAAAATTGCATGGGTTTTGCTTTGTTCATAAACGAAAGAACCCCCCCCCCCCCTTTCACCTTTATCAAAAAGAGTATTTTTTAATCTTTTCCCTTTGAAGTTTACCGTGCTGTGATAAGGAATGTCATACTACTGAAATTATTTTGCTCAAATAAATGCAACAGTGGTAAAAAAATGTTTTGTTTTGATTAACACACCAGCTCAAAAAATAAAGGTTAGAAACTTCAATTAAATATTAAATATTCACGAATTAGTTTCTGTCACGATAGCCCAGTTGGTTAGCGCGTTGCACTTGCTTGCACTGTCCAACCACAGCGTTGTTTTGTATGACTGCAACTGCATATTTGTCAAATTTATTCTATAGTTCTAATCGACTCTAGATATTCTTCGATTTGTTGTTGTTCGTAAGATCATCCAATCTATTAAGAATGATGATGGTGATGATGATGTCGAATTCGAAGAAGATTCCCGACCGACACGAACTACTATGTACTTGTCTATTTCCAAATGGTTCGTGAACTTAAATGTTATTGTTGCATTCTCGGGAACTCTCCCCCTGTGTTGCTATTAAAGCAGAAGCCCAGTTCTCAGCAACTAATGGTATGGATTTTTCACTCCCGTCCTCCTCATTTAATAAGTTTCTTCTTGTGTTTTTGGGTGCCACGACTTCACTTTCGTTAATTGTGACGGGCTTGTTTTAACAGACATTGGAATATGCGTTGGACTTGGCAGACATAATGATTACATATCCTGTAACACCTATGAAACAGGAAATTTAAATAAACTGATGGAAGTTAAAAATGTTGTCTCGTTACTTTCATCTTATTAAAATATAGAATTATCTTTGCTACAGTAGGAGGATCAATTAATGTTAAATTAAAAGTGGGATTGATTTTTGCAAAGCCGAACTTTATTAGCAAAAATAAGTTACAAAAATAAAGCGTACTAAATAAGAAATCCATTTCTTTATCAAAACGTTTGTTGTTAGAACCGCAAAAAAAAGTCCAGCGTTAATTAATCGTCTTGAGGTAATTTTATAGAAAAAATAAATAACTTACTTTCATGCTCTTTGTTTTTATTTATAGGCTTAGACGATTGTCGAACTTTTTCTGCATTTGACATCAATAGTTCTCATTCTTCATTTTGTTTGCTCCATTTGATTGAATTCTAGAACAAATTTTAGCATTAAATATGCGAGTTTCAAATTGCTAAGTAAATTGAAATAATCTTCAACTGTTGATTTCATTTTAGATCTATCAATATGGTATATATTGACGTTTTTTTATTACAAGAAACATGCATTTGGGCTTAGGCTTAATGTTTCTCCATTGTTTCAAAAACATACTTTCCCAATGAGCAGACATACTTCCTACCTGAGAAAAATCGATGCAAATGTTTTCTTGTGAGTTTCTTTCACCATAAAAATGTGCATACAACCTGCGCTGATTTTTTGTTTGACTTTTAGTGCTTTCTGTTTAGTTTTTGGTTCTTGGAGAAGAATATGTCAAATTGATTCTTGCCTTTCTGAGTCTGCCCATGTTTCTTAGATGCTTCTTAGTTTTTTGCCAATTTTAGCCTATGATTTTTGTATGCATGTTTCTTGTAAAAAAAATAACGTGTAACAGATTTTTAACCTATGTGTCCCAAATAAAATACCGATTGTCTATTCGCAAATGCCATTTTGAAAGCACTACCTTACAAAATGCATATTAGGCATCACGTTTTTCTAATAATGACATTTGTTTGGCATCCTTATTAGGTTATTTAGTATCATAATAAGGTTATTTTCACAGGAATTTAAGTCAAGACATAATCGTGGCAGCTTGTCGTTAGTTTTTGTTAAAATTTTATTTATTTAGGCGGTGCATTACAATAATTTTAAAACAAGTAGTATCTACGCAAGGTGTATGTATACTGGAAACTTGAAAATATTATTTTGTATCCAAATTAGGCTATCAACATGACTTAACTAGGATATAATAGCTGAATTAGATTACATAGCCTAACTTCATTTGAAATTGTACGACACATTGAAAGAGTAGTTTAAAATTTTTTTGCGGAACTGAGCGAAAGCAAGCTTAGTACAGGGTTCCGGCATCCTGCTTTGAAACACCAGGTTATGCCACAAGTGACGGTGTTACCAGCGTTCAACATCCGGTGGAACGATTAATAAAAACCGTAAACTGTGCCACATATTAAGATAAAGCGCTTTAGTACAGGTATGCAGTATGTTGTAAATAGAGTGAAGCACACACAACATTATGGTGTTTCAGGTTAATATGTATATTTTTTCTAAAAAAACTTCCCACAACTTTAGCGGAAATAAAAACACGGTTTACAACCCGTTGTTTTGTTACCCAGTCATAGCGAAAACAATCAGTCAATATTATTTTACTTTGTGAAATAAGTTTCGTTTACAAACGTTTACAAATTAATTGTGACACTGAGCTGAGTACTCGTACACAGGTATATATATACACCATGTGGCACATCTCTATAATAATAGCCGTATTCTGTGTGTTCAAAATGGTTGCATGCAGCTTTTTCGGAAAAATAGAGCAGAGCCCGATTTTTACGGACCTCTGCTTTTCGGTTAGACGCAGCTTAACTTCGGAATAATTTCGGAATCACGCCAAAACCGGGTAAACAACGGAAACATGCTACGAAACCCATTTAAGTTTGGAAGTGATGGTGTCAGGTTCGCAGGTCTGTTTGACCTTTTTGTCTTCTATAAGCTTTTTAATGTTGTAGTATTGTTTTCTCATGTTAAGGCACATATATTTTACGGTTTTTTTTAACCACGTACAAGTCTTAAATCACCAATTTTAAGATTTTGGCAAGGAACGTAGATTTTGAACCAGCTTGGCTAGCTAGCTAGCTAGCTATACTTTAGCTTTACTTATTCCTATTCTTTTGAAGTTTTTATTCAGTTTGGTATACTATTATTTGGTGTTGTGGCTATCTAGCTAGCCCTTTTTTAGCTACCTCTAACTGAAAAATGAAAGTAGCCAAATACAGTTTGGCTACTAACATTCCTGATACTAATTATGCTAAATACAGTCAGGTGGCTGCAGCTTTTGTTACTGTTATGAACATTTTTCTGCAAAATAAAATTGCTGAGTATTTTTGACCGGGTAACGCCAGGCTGTTTCCTGACTTTTAAAACCGAAGTTGCAATAAAGTTTTTTGAAAAATAGTGTTACGCCTATACTCATGTGCGACACGGTGTATCTGTACAAAGCGCTCAGTCCAGTGTAAACAACGGGCTGTTTCGTGTGTTTTTAAAAAATTATATCGAATATATAATTGTTTTTGCTGTGACGGGATAAACAACGGATTTTAATCTGTGTTTTTATTTCAGCTTAAAATGTCTAAAGTTATTTTTGCAAAATTTATTACACCGGAAACACCATAAATTCTGTGCGCTTCACTTGATTTACTACATACTTGCCTGAATGTGTGGCACAGTTGACGGTTTTTATTAATCACTCATTCGGGTGTTCAACGCCGGGTAACACAGTTACTTGTGGCTTAACCCGGCGTTTCAACAGAGTGTATCCTGTATTTTGTAAACCAAAGCTGCAATACAGTTATTTTGAAAAGGGTATTAAGCCTAAATGCATGTGCGACACGGTTTACCTGTACTAAGCGCTCAGCTCGGTGTCACAATTAATTCTTTAACTTTCACAGACAATTATTCTGCAAAATAAAATAATATTGACCGATTGTTTTTGCTATGACGGTGTAACAATGGTTTGTAAACTCTGTTTTCAATTTCAGCTTTTGTTGCGGGAAAGTTATTTTTTGAAAAATATGTGTGGCACAGGTTACGACTCTTATTAAGTGCTCCACAGAGTGTTCGACGCCGGGTTTCCCGGCTAGTCTATATTATAATACCCGTATATGTCTGTCCGTCTGTCACGCAAAATGGTAGCTTAGCTGCGCAAGTAGCGAGACGCACGCAATGCGGTATAAAAAGGACGGCCGAACTCGTGGATTTTTCCACGGGCTAACGACTAGTTTGTATAAAAGTAATACCCTTTTCCAAAAAACTTTATTGTAGCCTCGGTTTAAACAAAAACACAGAAAACAGTCCGTTGTTAACACGGCTTAGCACTTTACAGGTAAACAATGTCGCAGTAATAAACCTTTGACTTTTCTAAAGTTTATATTTAAATATATTTATATAAAAATTATTTAAAAATTCTGATGCAGTCAACTGTATTTGGCAAACTTTCACTTTTTAGCCAGAGGTAGCCAACAGCATCAGATCTGTAAAAAAAAAAAAAATCATATTGGGCAGGCATGGGAATCGACGATGGCATTCGGCAATGCCGTCGGTAAATGCTGACTTGACTTTTTTTCTAGTTTTTTCTCAATAAATGAGTAAACAAGGGAAATTATTATTCTTTTACAATCTTTTTGACACAACGATGTTAATTACTTCGTCTGTCTAAATTATTTTATGTTTGCAAAAAAACAAGTTAGTATAATTACGCAACATTATTTGCTTCTGACAAGCCGTTATCGTGCCACAAGATTGTTGTTAAAAACGTATTTTATAACGCTCAGACCACTCTATAAATTGTATAAGAATATTTACATGTTAAGTTAATTTAGGACTATAAGAGTTGTCTAAAAAAAAGTTGAAATAATTGTTTTATGAAATTTCCACATCAATATCGGAAAATACTTCTCAATTTTTATTTCTAACTTCTTGCGAAGAATTTAAATGGACACCTGGCTTCAAAAGTATTTCTGGAAAACAAAACAAACACGCAAGACGTGATTTTTTATCATTATGGTCAAGGAAAAAACAGTATTGAATTGGAACTATTCCTGCCTTAGATACAAGATTAACGAAAATAACGACGTAACAAAAATAGTTTGAATAAGTTTTTGAGAATAAGTCCAATTGGCGAAGCAAAAAGAATTAAATTTACGCAGGATATAATCCTCTGTAAATTCATTTTTTTATTTCGCCATTTTCTCTTGTTTTTCTCTTCATTGTTTTTTAACTGTAGCTATCTTGTTTTTCAACTGTATTTTGCATAATATTCCGAAAGTCTCTGTAGGCGGAAATACGTCCGCTGTTTTTATATTTTGTGAAGAATTTAATACCGCTACGGGCCACAAAACCCTGGGACGAGGTTGGGAGCGCGCAAATAAAAACATAGAGCGGAAAAAAGTAGTTGGAAGAAATAATCATGCAGGTTGACGCGGACAGCTCCTTGCAGAAGTGAAAATCTTCGAATAATTCCTTTTTCAATTTGCTTTATTCATTGTGAATGAATGAATACATAAAAATAAGGACAATTATGCGCGGTATAATAGAAAGTGATACATGACGTTAAATGTTAAAACAATATATTTACAAAATTTCAATAGAGAAAGATCATCCGTTTAATCGAAAAAGATGAACACAGTTACAAAGCAGACAATGGCTATTAAGATAGAGACTAGGTGTATGCCCATAGAAGAATCCACTGTATTTCTCATTTAATCCATGCAGTGTGAATTTTACGATATGCCTTATTCAAGGATAAAAAACTAAAGCATGTGCATCGAAAAAATAACCAATGAAAACTCCAACAACTGCTTTAGGCTGGGCTTATAAAAATTGGTGTTTACAGTCGCCCGACCAAGTCAGTAATATAGCGCCGGGTGGAAAACTTTTTTTGGATCACAGTTACAAAAAAATATTTTTCCTTTCTGTAGATGCACGAAAGCCAGCCTTAAAAACGAAACCCAATAAAAAATGAATTTTGTAAAACGTATTAACCACAAGTGCAAAGTTGAAACAACGTTGAACGCGATGATGTGTTGGCAGATTGGCTATATGTTTTTGGCATTAAATATATTTCTAGACATTTTTGATTTCTCTTCCCCCCTTTAAAGAGATTTTATAAACTTTATTCACTGTGTTTTTTCTTTGGTATAACATCACAAGAACATTCGTGCGAAACCTGTATTAAGGTACAGGACACCTAACCTCTCTCATGTTCTGGTTATATTAAACTTGCATGGCCATGAGGCAGACCGAGAAAGACTTGGCAGGAGGTTATAAGGACAGACTTGATACAGAGGAAGTTGAGTTTAGATCTAACACAGTCTAGATCAGATTGGAAGAGGGTCATTAATATACCCCGTCCAACCCATGCTAACATGGAAAACGGACGTTAAGCCGAGAATGATGAATGATGATGATGATGGGTGCGCACTCTTCTCGCAGTATTCTCTGTGACGATGAAGGTCAGGCTGACTTGTGGCATGGTTCCAAATGGTCTTTCGCCTTTCGTTGGAGTCTCAGTGTAATGCACCAGAGGAGCATAAGAGTGTCAGCATGAAGGAAAGGGCCGACTTTAATGTTCTCTATACTCACGTTCTTCATAATAACACAGACCATAAGCTTTGTTTTTGGTGGCGCTTATTTAGTACATTCTCTTAAAATGTAAGAAAAATATATCGTAGATAGACATGCTTTGAAAATAAAAATAAAATAAAATCCCGACTGACCGGGTCAGTGCTGAAACCCTCACCTGGGTGATGGCAGATAGATAGATAGATGTAGCATATTTTACATGGCTAGCCTCACAAATATCGAGGATATACCCTGTCTATTATTTCCAGGAGGGGCCATGGCTTAGATGGAGAGTCCTAGAGTATTTAATGCTCATTTTGAGCTACGCAGACCCAATTTAGGGCCGCGCTCTACTAGACAACTCCCGGCAACATCCAACGGCCCACA
>JASGCC010002756.1:0-26937 GCA_030067915.1 Hydractinia echinata
GGTTTTCGGTTGCCGGCGATTAAACTGCTTTCATTCGGCGTCTCATCAAAAATGAAAATATTTTTGAAAACTACAAGTCTCATGGGTTTTAGTGGTGAAAAAATAATTTTAAAAATCGTTCGGGAAATGAGTTTACTCCCTGCTTACTTTCTTTGTATACATTCGACTATACGGGCCGACGGGATTTACGGGAAATCGCGGGTTTTCGGTTGCCGGCGATTAAACTGCTTTCATTCGGCGTCTCATCAAAAATGAAAATATTTTTGAAACTACAAGTCTCATGGGTTTTAGTGGTGAAAAAATAATTTTAAAAATCGTTCGGGAAATGAGTTTACTCCCTGCTTACTTTCTTTGTATACATTCGACTATACGGGATTTACGGGAAATCGCGGGTTTTCGGTTGCCGGCGATTAAACTGCTTTCATTCGGCGTCTCATCAAAAATGAAAATATTTTTGAAAACTACAAGTCTCATGGGTTTTAGTGGTGAAAAAATAATTTTAAAAATCGTTCGGGAAATGAGTTTACTCCCTGCTTACTTTCTTTGTATACATTCGACTATACGGCCGATTCCGGGATTTACGGGAAATCGCGGGTTTTCGGTTGCCGGCGATTAAACTGCTTTCATTCGGCGTCTCATCAAAAATGAAAAATTTTTGAAAACTACAAGTCTCATGGGTTTTAGTGGTGAAAAAATAATTTTAAAAATCGTTCGGGAAATGAGTTTACTCCCTGCTTACTTTCTTTGTATACATTCGACTATACGGGATTTACGGGAAATCGCGGGTTTTCGGTTGCCGGCGATTAAACTGCTTTCATTCGGCGTCTCATCAAAAATGAAATATTTTTGAAAACTACAAGTCTCATGGGTTTTAGTGGTGAAAAAATAATTTTAAAAATCGTTCGGGAAATGAGTTTACTCCCTGTACTTTCTTTGTATACATTCGACTATACGGGCGAGTCCGGGATTTACGGAAATCGCGGGTTTTCGGTTGCCGGCGATTAAACTGCTTTCATTCGGCGTCTCATCAAAAATGAAAATATTTTTGAAAACTACAAGTCTCATGGGTTTTAGTGGTGAAAAAATAATTTTAAAAATCGTTCGGGAAATGAGTTTACTCCCTGCTTACTTTCTTTGTATACATTCGACTATACGGGCCGAGTCCGGGATTTACGGGAAATCGCGGGTTTTCGGTTGCCGGCGATTAAACTGCTTTCATTCGGCGTCTCATCAAAAATGAAAATATTTTTGAAAACTACAAGTCTCATGGGTTTTAGTGGTGAAAAAATAATTTTAAAAATCGTTCGGGAAATGAGTTTACTCCCTGCTTACTTTCTTTGTATACATTCGACTATACGGGATTTACGGGAAATCGCGGGTTTTCGGTTGCCGGCGATTAAACTGCTTTCATTCGGCGTCTCATCAAAAATGAAAATATTTTTGAAAACTACAAGTCTCATGGGTTTTAGTGGTGAAAAAATAATTTTAAAAATCGTTCGGGAAATGAGTTTACTCCCTGCTTACTTTCTTTGTATACATTCGACTATACGGGATTTACGGGAAATCGCGGGTTTTCGGTTGCCGGCGATTAAACTGCTTTCATTCGGCGTCTCATCAAAAATGAAAATATTTTTTGAAAACTACAAGTCTCATGGGTTTTAGTGGTGAAAAAATAATTTTAAAAATCGTTCGGGAAATGAGTTTACTCCCTGCTTACTTTCTTTGTATACATTCGACTATACGGGCCGAGTCCGGGATTTACGGGAAATCGCGGGTTTTCGGTTGCCGGCGATTAAACTGCTTTCATTCGGCGTCTCATCAAAAATGAAAATATTTTTGAAAACTACAAGTCTCATGGGTTTTAGTGGTGAAAAAATAATTTAAAAATCGTTCGGGAAATGAGTTTACTCCCTGCTTACTTTCTTTGTATACATTCGACTATACGGGATTTACGGGAAATCGCGGGTTTTCGGTTGCCGGCGATTAAACTGCTTTCATTCGGCGTCTCATCAAAAATGAAAATATTTTTGAAAACTACAAGTCTCATGGGTTTTAGTGGTGAAAAAATAATTTTAAAAATCGTTCGGGAAATGAGTTTACTCCCTGCTTACTTTCTTTGTATACATTCGACTATACGGGATTTACGGGAAATCGCGGGTTTTCGGTTGCCGGCGATTAAACTGCTTTCATTCGGCGTCTCATCAAAAATGAAAATATTTTGAAAACTACAAGTCTCATGGGTTTTAGTGGTGAAAAATAATTTTAAAAATCGTTCGGGAAATGAGTTTACTCCCTGCTTACTTTCTTTGTATACATTCGACTATACGGGCCGAGCGGGATTTACGGAAATCGCGGGTTTTCGGTTGCCGGCGATTAAACTGCTTTCATTCGGCGTCTCATCAAAAATGAAAATATTTTTAAAACTACAAGTCTCATGGGTTTTAGTGTGTGAAAAAATAATTTTAAAAATCGTTCGGGAAATGAGTTTACTCCCTGCTTACTTTCTTTGTATACATTCGACTATACGGGATTTACGGGAAATCGCGGGTTTTCGGTTGCGCCGATTAAACTGCTTTCATTCGGCGTCTCATCAAAAATGAAAATATTTTGAAAACTACAAGTCTCATGGGTTTTAGTGTGAAAAAATAATTTCAAAAATCGTTCGGGAAATGAGTTTACTCCCTGCTTACTTTCTTTGTATACATTCGACTATACGGGCCGAGTCCGGGATTTACGGGAAATCGCGGGTTTTCGGTTGCCGGCGATTAAACTGCTTTCATTCGGCGTCTCATCAAAAATGAAAATATTTTGAAAACTACAAGTCTCATGGGTTTTAGTGGTGAAAAAATAATTTTAAAAATCGTTCGGGAAATGAGTTTACTCCCTGCTTACTTTCTTTGTATACATTCGACTATACGGGCCGAGTCCGGATTTACGGGAAATCGCGGGTTTTCGGTTGCCGGCGATTAAACTGCTTTCATTCGGCGTCTCATCAAAAATGAAAATATTTTTGAAAACTACAAGTCTCATGGGTTTTAGTGGTGAAAAAATAATTTTAAAAATCGTTCGGGAAATGAGTTTACTCCCTGCTTACTTTCTTTGTATACATTCGACTATACGGGATTTATGGGAAATCGCGGGTTTTCGGTTGGCGGCGATTAAACTGCTTTCATTCGCGTCTCATCAAAAATGAAAATATTTTTGAAAACTACAAGTCTCATGGGTTTTAGTGTGAAAAAATAATTTAAAAATCGTTCGGGAAATGAGTTTACTCCCTGCTTACTTTCTTTGTATACATTCGACTATACGGGCCGAGTCCGGGATTTACGGTAAATCGCGGGTTTTCGGTTGCCGGCGATTAAACTGCTTTCATTCGGCGTCTCATCAAAAATGAAAATATTTTGGAAAATTACAAGTCTCATGGGTTTTAGTGGTGAAAAATTAATTTTAAAAATCGTTCGGGAAATGAGTTTACTCCTTGCTTACTTTCCTTGTATACATTCGACTATACGGGCCGAGTCCGGGATTTACGGGAAATCGCGGGTTTTCGGTTGCCGGCGATTAAACTGCTTTCATTGACGACATACTACATAACTCTCATAGCTTCAACAAATTAAAATCTTGCGAAACAAACGAGAATTTTACAATTCCCAAGGACACCGTTAAGGCAAAAATCATTAAACAGAGTTCCTTTATTCACGCAAATCGCTTTGAAAACTTGCCCATTGAAGAAATAATGGATGATGTAAATAGTGTTGCCAACGAAGTGCCGCATAAAACGCCGCGAAGGAGATCTGACAAAAAATCTAAAGTTACGCAAATAATTGGAGACTCGATTGTAAAAGAAGTGAAGGGCTGGAAACTTTCTTCAAACGAGAACAAGATTATAGTGAAATCCTTCTCTGGAGCCACGACTAAATGCATGGAAAGTTACGCAATACCAACTACGAACATGTCTCCCGATAACATTATTATTCATTGTGGCACTAACGATCTAAATAGAATCGAAACCGATCAAATTGCTCAAAACATAGTAAAATTGGCTATTAAATTGAAATCTGGTGAAAATAATGTAATGATATCGGGCATAATTCAACGAAAAGACAGACTAAATGAAAAGGTGATGGCAGTCAACAAATCTCTCGCTCATCTTTGCGAACAAAGAAACATCGGCTTTATCAATAATGATAATATAAACCCCGACTTGCATTTGAATAGAAGTCGCCTTCACCTAAATATGAAAGGGACTTCAATATTGTCTCGGAACTTTCTACAGGTGATTGAGGATTGACACAAAAAACCTGTCGAAATTTACGACACAGATCCACCGAACACTGCCTCAGATACTTTTGATTCAACATATGATATTTTCACTCTACGTCGCAGTAACATGTGTAACTTGATAGTCGGTCATTTGAACGTAAACTCGTTGCGAAACAAGTTCGAAGCAATTGATTTAACTTTCAAGCACAATATTGATGTTCTGCTTCTAACTGAAACGAAAATAGATGAATCGTTCACTGATGCTCAATTTAAGTTAGATAATTACGCAATTCTGAGGAAAGATAGAAATGGACATGGTGGCGGTATTTTACTCTATATAAATGAAAATATTCCCTTCAAAGTGTTGCGAAAATATACTTTACCGGATGATATCGAAGTTTTAGTTGTCGAAATAAATCTTCGAAAACGCAAATGGCTTTTAATCGGTGCATATAAACCACCGTTACAAAAAAATTACTACTTTTTAACTCAAATCGCAAATGTATTGATTTCACATCTCAACTATCACGAAAACATCATAATTATGGGTGATTTAAACATGGAAATAAGTGACACAGATTTCGATAACTTCATTTCAACATACGACCTCCATAGACTAATCAAATCACCAACCTGCTTTAAGTCAAGTACTTCGCCTTCTTGCATTGATCACATATTAACAAATCAACCAAATTTCTTTAAAAATAGTGTAACAATCGAAACTGGCATATCAGATTGGCATTTATTTGTTGGAAGTGTGATGAGAATGAACGTGATTAAAGGCGACCCAATTGTGAAACACTACAGAAATTACAACAAAATTGACTACTTTGATTTTGAAAGAACATTATCAATGAACTTTTTGAAATTACTTGAGAACAATTACGACTTTAACCAATTCAATTTATGCATCACGTCTACGCTAAACCATTTTGCACCATTGAAAAAGAAAATACTAAGATTCAATAACGCACCCTTTATCACCAAGGAGCTTCGCAAAGCTATTATGCACAGATCCAAACTTCGTCGCATATATAACAAATCACGATCAAAAGAAAATTGGTCCAACTTTACTAGACAGAGAAACTACTGTGTTTCCTTATTACGAAAAACCAGACGTTCGTATTTCAAGGGTTTACGTATGACAAGCATTACTGATAATAAAAAGTTCTGGAAGTCTGTCAAGCCATTGTTTTCAAACGTTAGTTATAACACCAACAAAATTATCTTAATCGAGAAAGAAAAGATAGTCACGACGAACAAAAATTATGCAAAATCTTCAATGAATATTACACCAACATCACGAAAAATTTACCAATCAAACCAAACGATGATACACATACAGCAACCATTCACGATGCAATCCACTCGTATACTAATCACATCAGTATTTTGAAAATTCGTGAAAATGTGGGTTATGATGAAAAGTTCTATTTTTCGCTGGTTGAACAGCCTGATGTTCTCAAAGTCATCAAAGACATGGATGCAAAGAAATCTTCTGTTAGTGGTGATTTTCCAGTTTTTATGTTGAAAAAGTTTATTCATATCTTTGTTCCTATCCTCACTAATATTATAAATTTTTGTTTACAGTCTAATATTTTTCCTGATGATTTAAAACTTGCAGAGGTTATACCTGTTTTTAAGAAGGATGACTGTAATGATAAGGAGAACTATAGACCTGTTAGCTTGCTTCCCTGTTTATCAAAGGTTTTTGAAAGAATTATTCTTAATCAAATGCACACTTTTATGCATGACAAACTCAGCCCTCATCTATCAGGCTTCAGAAAGGGTTATAATACACAATATGCTCTCATTCGAATGATTGAACAATGGAAAAGCACACTTGATAATAAGGGTGTAGTTGGAGCAGTGCTAATGGACCTTCAAAAGCTTTTGATACTATCAACCATGATTTGCTTATTGCAAAGCTGCATGCCTATGGTTTTTCTGAATCTTCTTTATTATTTATTCACTCATACTTGAAAAATCGTTTTCAGAGAACCAGAATAAATTCTTCTTTTAGCGAATGGCTTCCTCTTCAAGTTGGAGTTCCACAAGGATCAATCTTAGGACCTCCTTTCTTCAATTATTCTATAAACGATTTATTCTGGTTCATTATTCAATCATCCCTTTGTAACTTTGCAGATGATAACACCTTATATGCTTGTGAAAATTCATTAGAAGATGTAAAACAAACACTGCTTACTAATTTGGTCATAGTTAATAATTGGTTTTATGAAAATTACTTAGCAATAAATTTGAAAAAGTATCAATATATTGTATTAGGTCATCACGATGAAAGTTTGATATTTAACCATTTGAAAATTGCGTGTAAATCGTCTGTAGTGCTTCTTGGTGTTACGATTGACTCGAGACTAAACTTTCATTCGCATGTCAAAAACATCTGTAATAAGGCTAGTAGGAAACTCAACGTGCTTCAAAGGATATCTTCCTTTTTGACACCCAAGATGAAGCGTTTTCTCTTCAATTCATTTATTTTGTCTCAGTTTTCTTACTGTCCCTTAGTATGGATGTTTTGTGGAAAAGTTGCGAATAATCGAATCAATCGTATTCATGAACGTTGTCTAAGAATCATACAGGACGATATAAATGGCAGTTACGATGAACCTTTATCTTTATGTAATGTCAAAAATATTCACATCATCAATTTACAGAATTTAATGAAAGAGGTTTACAAATTTTTAAATGGATTGTCACCTCTATATATGAACGAGATATTTTCTGTTAGGGAAAACAGGTACAACCTTCGTTGCTTTAATTTGATCAGGCGACCAACTTGTCGGACAACGTACTATGGCTTAAATACTTTATCAAATATTGCAGGGAAGCTATGGATATCTGTGCCTGACGCTACAAAGAATGCTCCTTCTCTCGAAGCCTTCCGTAGCTTAATAAAATTTTGGGAAGGTGATGTTTGCACCTGTAAAATATGCATGGATATACCATACATATTTTAACTTTACTTATTTATTTATTTATTTTTCTTATTTTTTATCGCTGTTTGCCTTGTTTTACGTTTTGTTGTCGATTTAAATTAGTTATTTAAATACTATTGTATCTATCGACGTTAAATAAAGAGAAAATCAAAAAAAAATCAAAAAAATCATCAAAAATGAAAATATTTTTGAAAACTACAAGTCTCATGGGTTTTAGTGGTGAAAAAATAATTTTAAAAATCGTTCGGGAAATGAGTTTACTCCCTGCTTACTTTCTTTGTATACATTCGACTATACGGGTGGAAATCGCGGGTTTTCGGTTGCCGGCGATTAAACTGCTTTCATTCGGCGTCTCATCAAAAATGAAAATATTTTGAAAACTGAAAGTCTCATGAGTTTTAGTGGTGAAAAAATAAATTTAAAATCATTCGGGAAATGAGTTTACTCCCTGCTTACTTTCTTTGTAAACATTCCGACTATACGGGGATTTACGGGGAAATCGCGGGTTTTCGGTTGCGGGCGATTAAACTGCTTTCATTCGACGTCTCATCAAAAATGAAAATATTTTTGAAAACTGCAAGTCTCATGGGTTTTTAGTGGGTGAAAATATAATTTTGAAAAATCGTTCGGGAAATGAGTTTACTCCCCTGCTTACTTTCTTTGTATACATTCGACTATACGGGATTTACGGGAATTCGCGGGGTTTTCTGTTTGCGGGCGATTAAACTGCTTTCATTCGGCGTCTCATCAAAAAATGAAAAAAAATTGAAACTACAAGTCTCATGGGTTTTAGTGGTGAAAAAATAATTTTAAAAATCGTTCGGGAAATGAGTTTACTCCCTGCTTACTTTCTTTGTATACATTCGACTATACGGGCCGAGTCCGGGATTTACGGGAAATCGCGGGTTTTCGGTTGCCGGCGATTAAACTGCTTTCATTCGGCGTCTCATCAAAAATGAAAATATTTTTGAAAACTACAAGTCTCATGGGTTTTAGTGGTGAAAAAATAATTTTAAAAATCGTTCGGGAAATGAGTTTACTCCCTGCTTACTTTCTTTGTATACATTCGACTATACGGGCCGAGTCCGGGATTTACGGGAAATCGCGGGTTTTCGGTTGCCGGCGATTAAACTGCTTTCATTCGGCGTCTCATCAAAAATGAAAATATTTTTGAAAACTACAAGTCTCATGGGTTTTAGTGGTGAAAAAATAATTTTAAAAATCGTTCGGGAAATGAGTTTACTCCCTGCTTACTTTCTTTGTATACATTCGACTATACGGGATTTACGGGAAATCGCGGGTTTTCGGTTGCCGGCGATTAAACTGCTTTCATTCGGCGTCTCATCAAAAATGAAAATATTTTTGAAAACTACAAGTCTCATGGGTTTTAGTGGTGAAAAAATAATTTTAAAAATCGTTCGGGAAATGAGTTTACTCCCTGCTTACTTTCTTTGTATACATTCGACTATACGGGCCGAGTCCGGGATTTACGGGAAATCGCGGGTTTTCGGTTGCCGGCGATTAAACTGCTTTCATTCGGCGTCTCATCAAAAATGAAAATATTTTTGAAAACTACAAGTCTCATGGGTTTTAGTGGTGAAAAAATAATTTTAAAAATCGTTCGGGAAATGAGTTTACTGCCTGCTTACTTTCTTTGTATACATTCGACTATACGGGCCGATTTTACGGGAAATCGCGGGTTTTCGGTTGCCGGCGATTAAACTGCTTTCATTCGGCGTCTCATCAAAAATGAAAATATTTTTGAAAACTACAAGTCTCATGGGTTTTAGTGGTGAAAAAATAATTTTAAAAATCGTTCGGGAAATGAGTTTACTCCCTGCTTACTTTCTTTGTATACATTCGACTATACGGGATTTACGGGAAATCGCGGGTTTTCGGTTGCCGGCGATTAAACTGCTTTCATTCGGCGTCTCATCAAAAATGAAAATATTTTTGAAAACTACAAGTCTCATGGGTTTTAGTGGTGAAAAAATAATTTTAAAAATCGTTCGGGAAATGAGTTTACTCCCTGCTTACTTTCTTTGTATACATTCGACTATACGGGAGTCCGGGATTTACGGGAAATCGCGGGTTTTCGGTTGCCGGCGATTAAACTGCTTTCATTCGGCGTCTCATCAAAAATGAAAATATTTTTGAAAACTACAAGTCTCATGGGTTTTAGTGGTGAAAAAATAATTTTAAAAATCGTTCGGGAAATGAGTTTACTCCCTGCTTACTTTCTTTGTATACATTCGACTATACGGGATTTACGGGAAATCGCGGGTTTTCGGTTGCCGGCGATTAAACTGCTTTCATTCGGCGTCTCATCAAAAATGAAAATATTTTTGAAAACTACAAGTCTCATGGGTTTTAGTGGTGAAAAAATAATTTTAAAAATCGTTCGGGAAATGAGTTTACTCCCTGCTTACTTTCTTTGTATACATTCGACTATACGGGCCGAGCCGGGATTTACGGGAAATCGCGGGTTTTCGGTTGCCGGCGATTAAACTGCTTTCATTCGGCGTCTCATCAAAAATGAAAATATTTTTGAAAACTACAAGTCTCATGGGTTTTAGTGGTGAAAAAATAATTTTAAAAATCGTTCGGGAAATGAGTTTACTCCCTGCTTACTTTCTTTGTATACATTCGACTATACGGGCCGAGCCGGGATTTACGGGAAATCGCGGGTTTTCGGTTGCCGGCGATTAAACTGCTTTCATTCGGCGTCTCATCAAAAATGAAAATATTTTTGAAAACTACAAGTCTCATGGGTTTTAGTGGTGAAAAAATAATTTTAAAAATCGTTCGGGAAATGAGTTTACTCCCTGCTTACTTTCTTTGTATACATTCGACTATACGGGATTTACGGGAAATCGCGGGTTTTCGGTTGCCGGCGATTAAACTGCTTTCATTCGGCGTCTCATCAAAAATGAAAATATTTTTGAAAACTACAAGTCTCATGGGTTTTAGTGGTGAAAAAATAATTTTAAAAATCGTTCGGGAAATGAGTTTACTCCCTGCTTACTTTCTTTGTATACATTCGACTATACGGGATCCGGGATTTACGGGAAATCGCGGGTTTTCGGTTGCCGGCGATTAAACTGCTTTCATTCGGCGTCTCATCAAAAATGAAAATATTTTTGAAAACTACAAGTCTCATGGGTTTTAGTGGTGAAAAAATAATTTTAAAAATCGTTCGGGAAATGAGTTTACTCCCTGCTTACTTTCTTTGTATACATTCGACTATACGGGGGATTTACGGGAAATCGCGGGTTTTCGGTTGCCGGCGATTAAACTGCTTTCATTCGGCGTCTCATCAAAAATGAAAATATTTTTGAAAACTACAAGTCTCATGGGTTTTAGTGGTGAAAAAATAATTTTAAAAATCGTTCGGGAAATGAGTTTACTCCCTGCTTACTTTCTTTGTATACATTCGACTATACGGGATTTACGGGAAATCGCGGGTTTTCGGTTGCCGGCGATTAAACTGCTTTCATTCGGCGTCTCATCAAAAATGAAAATATTTTTGAAAACTACAAGTCTCATGGGTTTTAGTGGTGAAAAAATAATTTTAAAAATCGTTCGGGAAATGAGTTTACTCCCTGCTTACTTTCTTTGTATACATTCGACTATACGGGAATTTACGGGAAATCGCGGGTTTTCGGTTGCCGGCGATTAAACTGCTTTCATTCGGCGTCTCATCAAAAATGAAAATATTTTTGAAAACTACAAGTCTCATGGGTTTTAGTGGTGAAAAAATAATTTTAAAAATCGTTCGGGAAATGAGTTTACTCCCTGCTTACTTTCTTTGTATACATTCGACTATACGGGCCGAGCCGGATTTACGGGAAATCGCGGGTTTTCGGTTGCCGGCGATTAAACTGCTTTCATTCGGCGTCTCATCAAAAATGAAAATATTTTTGAAAACTACAAGTCTCATGGGTTTTAGTGGTGAAAAAATAATTTTAAAAATCGTTCGGGAAATGAGTTTACTCCCTGCTTACTTTCTTTGTATACATTCGACTATACGGGATTTACGGGAAATCGCGGGTTTTCGGTTGCCGGCGATTAAACTGCTTTCATTCGGCGTCTCATCAAAAATGAAAATATTTTTGAAAACTACAAGTCTCATGGGTTTTAGTGGTGAAAAAATAATTTTAAAAATCGTTCGGGAAATGAGTTTACTCCCTGCTTACTTTCTTTGTATACATTCGACTATACGGGATTTACGGGAAATCGCGGGTTTTCGGTTGCCGGCGATTAAACTGCTTTCATTCGGCGTCTCATCAAAAATGAAAATATTTTTGAAAACTACAAGTCTCATGGGTTTTAGTGGTGAAAAAATAATTTTAAAAATCGTTCGGGAAATGAGTTTACTCCCTGCTTACTTTCTTTGTATACATTCGACTATACGGGCCAGGGATTTACGGGAAATCGCGGGTTTTCGGTTGCCGGCGATTAAACTGCTTTCATTCGGCGTCTCATCAAAAATGAAAATATTTTTGAAAACTACAAGTCTCATGGGTTTTAGTGGTGAAAAAATAATTTTAAAAATCGTTCGGGAAATGAGTTTACTCCCTGCTTACTTTCTTTGTATACATTCGACTATACGGGATTTACGGGAAATCGCGGTTTTTCAGTTGCCGGCGATTAAACTGCTTTCATTCGGCGTCTCATCAAAAATGAAAATATTTTTGAAAACTACAAGTCTCATGGGTTTTAGTGGTGAAAAAATAATTTTAAAAATCGTTCGGGAAATGAGTTTACTCCCTGCTTACTTTCTTTGTATACATTCGACTATACGGGCCGAGTCCGGGATTTACGGGAAATCGCGGGTTTTCGGTTGCCGGCGATTAAACTGCTTTCATTCGGCGTCTCATCAAAAATGAAAATATTTTTGAAAACTACAAGTCTCATGGGTTTTAGTGGTGAAAAAATAATTTTAAAAATCGTTCGGGAAATGAGTTTACTCCCTGCTTACTTTCTTTGTATACATTCGACTATACGGGCCGAGTCCGGGATTTACGGGAAATCGCGGGTTTTCGGTTGCCGGCGATTAAACTGCTTTCATTCGGCGTCTCATCAAAAATGAAAATATTTTTGAAAACTACAAGTCTCATGGGTTTTAGTGGTGAAAAAATAATTTTAAAAATCGTTCGGGAAATGAGTTTACTCCCTGCTTACTTTCTTTGTATACATTCGACTATACGGGATTTACGGGAAATCGCGGGTTTTCGGTTGCCGGCGATTAAACTGCTTTCATTCGGCGTCTCATCAAAAATGAAAATATTTTTGAAAACTACAAGTCTCATGGGTTTTAGTGGTGAAAAAATAATTTTAAAAATCGTTCGGGAAATGAGTTTACTCCCTGCTTACTTTCTTTGTATACATTCGACTATACGGGATTTACGGGAAATCGCGGGTTTTCGGTTGCCGGCGATTAAACTGCTTTCATTCGGCGTCTCATCAAAAATGAAAATATTTTTGAAAACTACAAGTCTCATGGGTTTTAGTGGTGAAAAAATAATTTTAAAAATCGTTCGGGAAATGAGTTTACTCCCTGCTTACTTTCTTTGTATACATTCGACTATACGGGCCGATTTTACGGGAAATCGCGGGTTTTCGGTTGCCGGCGATTAAACTGCTTTCATTCGGCGTCTCATCAAAAATGAAAATATTTTTGAAAACTACAAGTCTCATGGGTTTTAGTGGTGAAAAAATAATTTTAAAAATCGTTCGGGAAATGAGTTTACTCCCTGCTTACTTTCTTTGTATACATTCGACTATACGGGCCGACCGGGATTTACGGGAAATCGCGGGTTTTCGGTTGCCGGCGATTAAACTGCTTTCATTCGGCGTCTCATCAAAAATGAAAATATTTTTGAAAACTACAAGTCTCATGGGTTTTAGTGGTGAAAAAATAATTTTAAAAATCGTTCGGGAAATGAGTTTACTCCCTGCTTACTTTCTTTGTATACATTCGACTATACGGGATTTACGGGAAATCGCGGGTTTTCGGTTGCCGGCGATTAAACTGCTTTCATTCGGCGTCTCATCAAAAATGAAAATATTTTTGAAAACTACAAGTCTCATGGGTTTTAGTGGTGAAAAAATAATTTTAAAAATCGTTCGGGAAATGAGTTTACTCCCTGCTTACTTTCTTTGTATACATTCGACTATACGGGATTTACGGGAAATCGCGGGTTTTCGGTTGCCGGCGATTAAACTGCTTTCATTCGGCGTCTCATCAAAAATGAAAATATTTTTGAAAACTACAAGTCTCATGGGTTTTAGTGGTGAAAAAATAATTTTAAAAATCGTTCGGGAAATGAGTTTACTCCCTGCTTACTTTCTTTGTATACATTCGACTATACGGGCCGAGCCGGGATTTACGGGAAATCGCGGGTTTTCGGTTGCCGGCGATTAAACTGCTTTCATTCGGCGTCTCATCAAAAATGAAAATATTTTTGAAAACTACAAGTCTCATGGGTTTTAGTGGTGAAAAAATAATTTTAAAAATCGTTCGGGAAATGAGTTTACTCCCTGCTTACTTTCTTTGTATACATTCGACTATACGGGCCGATCCGGGATTTACGGGAAATCGCGGGTTTTCGGTTGCCGGCGATTAAACTGCTTTCATTCGGCGTCTCATCAAAAATGAAAATATTTTTGAAAACTACAAGTCTCATGGGTTTTAGTGGTGAAAAAATAATTTTAAAAATCGTTCGGGAAATGAGTTTACTCCCTGCTTACTTTCTTTGTATACATTCGACTATACGGGCCGAGCCGGGATTTACGGGAAATCGCGGGTTTTCGGTTGCCGGCGATTAAACTGCTTTCATTCGGCGTCTCATCAAAAATGAAAATATTTTTGAAAACTACAAGTCTCATGGGTTTTAGTGGTGAAAAAATAATTTTAAAAATCGTTCGGGAAATGAGTTTACTCCCTGCTTACTTTCTTTGTATACATTCGACTATACGGGCCGAGCCGGATTTACGGGAAATCGCGGGTTTTCGGTTGCCGGCGATTAAACTGCTTTCATTCGGCGTCTCATCAAAAATGAAAATATTTTTGAAAACTACAAGTCTCATGGGTTTTAGTGGTGAAAAAATAATTTTAAAAATCGTTCGGGAAATGAGTTTACTCCCTGCTTACTTTCTTTGTATACATTCGACTATACGGGCCGATGGGATTTACGGGAAATCGCGGGTTTTCGGTTGCCGGCGATTAAACTGCTTTCATTCGGCGTCTCATCAAAAATGAAAATATTTTTGAAAACTACAAGTCTCATGGGTTTTAGTGGTGAAAAAATAATTTTAAAAATCGTTCGGGAAATGAGTTTACTCCCTGCTTACTTTCTTTGTATACATTCGACTATACGGCCGAGCCGGGATTTACGGGAAATCGCGGGTTTTCGGTTGCCGGCGATTAAACTGCTTTCATTCGGCGTCTCATCAAAAATGAAAAATTTTTTGAAAACTACAAGTCTCATGGGTTTTAGTGGTGAAAAAATAATTTTAAAAATCGTTCGGGAAATGAGTTTACTCCCTGTACTTTCTTTGTATACATTCGACTATACGGGCCGACCGGGATTTACGGGAAATCGCGGGTTTTCGGTTGCCGGCGATTAAACTGCTTTCATTCGGCGTCTCATCAAAAATGAAAATATTTTGAAAACTACAAGTCTCATGGGTTTTAGTGGTGAAAAAATAATTTTAAAAATCGTTCGGGAAATGAGTTTACTCCCTGCTTACTTTCTTTGTATACATTCGACTATACGGGCCGAGCCGGGATTTACGGGAAATCGCGGGTTTTCGGTTGCCGGCGATTAAACTGCTTTCATTCGGCGTCTCATCAAAAATGAAAACATTTTTGAAAACTACAAGTCTCATGGGTTTTAGTGGTGAAAAAATAATTTTAAAAATCGTTCGGGAAATGAGTTTACTCCCTGTACTTTCTTTGTATACATTCGACTATACGGGCCGACCGGGATTTACGGGAAATCGCGGGTTTTCGGTTGCCGGCGATTAAACTGCTTTCATTCGGCGTCTCATCAAAAATGAAAATATTTTTGAAAACTACAAGTCTCATGGGTTTTAGTGGTGAAAAAATAATTTTAAAAATCGTTCGGGAAATGAGTTTACTCCTGCTTACTTTCTTTGTATACATTCGACTATACGGGCCGCCGGGATTTACGGGAAATCGCGGGTTTTCGGTTGCCGGCGATTAAACTGCTTTCATTCGGCGTCTCATCAAAAATGAAAATATTTTTGAAAACTACAAGTCTCATGGGTTTTAGTGGTGAAAAAATAATTTTAAAAATCGTTCGGGAAATGAGTTTACTCCCTGCTTACTTTCTTTGTATACATTCGACTATACGGGCCGACCTTTACGGGAAATCGCGGGTTTTCGGTTGCCGGCGATTAAACTGCTTTCATTCGGCGTCTCATCAAAAATGAAAATATTTTTGAAAACTACAAGTCTCATGGGTTTTAGTGGTGAAAAAATAATTTTAAAAATCGTTCGGGAAATGAGTTTACTCCCTGCTACTTTCTTTGTATACATTCGACTATACGGGCCGAGCCGGGATTTACGGGAAATCGCGGGTTTTCGGTTGCCGGCGATTAAACTGCTTTCATTCGGCGTCTCATCAAAAATGAAAATATTTTTGAAAACTACAAGTCTCATGGGTTTTAGTGGTGAAAAAATAATTTTAAAAATCGTTCGGGAAATGAGTTTACTCCCTGCTTACTTTCTTTGTATACATTCGACTATACGGGCCGACCGGGATTTACGGGAAATCGCGGGTTTTCGGTTGCCGGCGATTAAACTGCTTTCATTCGGCGTCTCATCAAAAATGAAAATATTTTTGAAAACTACAAGTCTCATGGGTTTTAGTGGTGAAAAAATAATTTTAAAAATCGTTCGGGAAATGAGTTTACTCCCTGCTTACTTTCTTTGTATACATTCGACTATACGGGCCGAGCCGGGATTTACGGGAAATCGCGGGTTTTCGGTTGCCGGCGATTAAACTGCTTTCATTCGGCGTCTCATCAAAAATGAAAATATTTTTGAAAACTACAAGTCTCATGGGTTTTAGTGGTGAAAAAATAATTTTAAAAATCGTTCGGGAAATGAGTTTACTCCCTGCTTACTTTCTTTGTATACATTCGACTATACGGGCCGACCGGGATTTACGGGAAATCGCGGGTTTTCGGTTGCCGGCGATTAAACTGCTTTCATTCGGCGTCTCATCAAAAATGAAAATATTTTTGAAAACTACAAGTCTCATGGGTTTTAGTGGTGAAAAAATAATTTTAAAAATCGTTCGGGAAATGAGTTTACTCCCTGCTTACTTTCTTTGTATACATTCGACTATACGGGGGATTTACGGGAAATCGCGGGTTTTCGGTTGCCGGCGATTAAACTGCTTTCATTCGGCGTCTCATCAAAAATGAAAATATTTTTGAAAACTACAAGTCTCATGGGTTTTAGTGGTGAAAAAATAATTTTAAAAATCGTTCGGGAAATGAGTTTACTCCCTGCTTACTTTCTTTGTATACATTCGACTATACGGGATTTACGGGAAATCGCGGGTTTTCGGTTGCCGGCGATTAAACTGCTTTCATTCGGCGTCTCATCAAAAATGAAAATATTTTTGAAAACTACAAGTCTCATGGGTTTTAGTGGTGAAAAAATAATTTTAAAAATCGTTCGGGAAATGAGTTTACTCCCTGCTTACTTTCTTTGTATACATTCGACTATACGGGCCGAGCCGGGATTTACGGGAAATCGCGGGTTTTCGGTTGCCGGCGATTAAACTGCTTTCATTCGGCGTCTCATCAAAAATGAAAAATTTTTGAAAACTACAAGTCTCATGGGTTTTAGTGGTGAAAAAATAATTTTAAAAATCGTTCGGGAAATGAGTTTACTCCCTGCTTACTTTCTTTGTATACATTCACTATACGGGCCGAGCCGGGATTTACGGGAAATCGCGGGTTTTCGGTTGCCGGCGATTAAACTGCTTTCATTCGGCGTCTCATCAAAAATGAAAATATTTTTGAAAACTACAAGTCTCATGGGTTTTAGTGGTGAAAAAATAATTTTAAAAATCGTTCGGGAAATGAGTTTACTCCCTGCTTACTTTCTTTGTATACATTCGACTATACGGGCCGAGCCGGGATTTACGGGAAATCGCGGGTTTTCGGTTGCCGGCGATTAAACTGCTTTCATTCGGCGTCTCATCAAAAATGAAAATATTTTTGAAAACTACAAGTCTCATGGGTTTTAGTGGTGAAAAAATAATTTTAAAAATCGTTCGGGAAATGAGTTTACTCCCTGCTTACTTTCTTTGTATACATTCGACTATACGGGCCGACCGGGATTTACGGGAAATCGCGGGTTTTCGGTTGCCGGCGATTAAACTGCTTTCATTCGGCGTCTCATCAAAAATGAAAATATTTTTGAAAACTACAAGTCTCATGGGTTTTAGTGGTGAAAAAATAATTTTAAAAATCGTTCGGGAAATGAGTTTACTCCCTGCTTACTTTCTTTGTATACATTCGACTATACGGGCCGAGCCGGGATTTACGGGAAA
The DNA here is from genome assembly GCA_030067915.1 of Hydractinia echinata. Classification (NCBI taxonomy): domain Eukaryota; kingdom Metazoa; phylum Cnidaria; class Hydrozoa; order Anthoathecata; family Hydractiniidae; genus Hydractinia; species Hydractinia echinata. The sequence goes on from JASGCC010002756.1 coordinate 17,819, forward strand.
TCGCGGGTTTTCGGTTGCCGGCGATTAAACTGCTTTCATTCGGCGTCTCATCAAAAATGAAAATATTTTTGAAAACTACAAGTCTCATGGGTTTTAGTGGTGAAAAAATAATTTTAAAAATCGTTCGGGAAATGAGTTTACTCCCTGCTTACTTTCTTTGTATACATTCGACTATACGGGCCGAGCGGGATTTACGGGAAATCGCGGGTTTTCGGTTGCCGGCGATTAAACTGCTTTCATTCGGCGTCTCATCAAAAATGAAAATATTTTTGAAAACTACAAGTCTCATGGGTTTTAGTGGTGAAAAAATAATTTTAAAAATCGTTCGGGAAATGAGTTTACTCCCTGCTTACTTTCTTTGTATACATTCGACTATACGGGCCGCGGGATTTACGGGAAATCGCGGGTTTTCGGTTGCCGGCGATTAAACTGCTTTCATTCGGCGTCTCATCAAAAATGAAAATATTTTTGAAAACTACAAGTCTCATGGGTTTTAGTGGTGAAAAAATAATTTTAAAAATCGTTCGGGAAATGAGTTTACTCCCTGCTTACTTTCTTTGTATACATTCGACTATACGGGCGACCGGGATTTACGGGAAATCGCGGGTTTTCGGTTGCCGGCGATTAAACTGCTTTCATTCGGCGTCTCATCAAAAATGAAAATATTTTTGAAAACTACAAGTCTCATGGGTTTTAGTGGTGAAAAAATAATTTTAAAAATCGTTCGGGAAATGAGTTTACTCCCTGCTTACTTTCTTTGTATACATTTGACTATACGGGCCGATCCGGGATTTACGGGAAATCGCGGGTTTTCGGTTGCCGGCGATTAAACTGCTTTCATTCGGCGTCTCATCAAAAATGAAAATATTTTTGAAAACTACAAGTCTCATGGGTTTTAGTGGTGAAAAAATAATTTTAAAAATCGTTCGGGAAATGAGTTTACTCCCTGCTTACTTTCTTTGTATACATTCGACTATACGGGATTTACGGGAAATCGCGGGTTTTCGGTTGCCGGCGATTAAACTGCTTTCATTCGGCGTCTCATCAAAAATGAAAATATTTTTGAAAACTACAAGTCTCATGGGTTTTAGTGGTGAAAAAATAATTTTAAAAATCGTTCGGGAAATGAGTTTACTCCCTGCTTACTTTCTTTGTATACATTCGACTATACGGGATTTACGGGAAATCGCGGGTTTTCGGTTGCCGGCGATTAAACTGCTTTCATTCGGCGTCTCATCAAAAATGAAAATATTTTTGAAAACTACAAGTCTCATGGGTTTTAGTGGTGAAAAAATAATTTTAAAAATCGTTCGGGAAATGAGTTTACTCCCTGCTTACTTTCTTTGTATACATTCCGCTATACGGGCCGAGCCGGGATTTACGGGAAATCGCGGGTTTTCGGTTGCCGGCGATTAAACTGCTTTCATTCGGCGTCTCATCAAAAATGAAAATATTTTTGAAAACTACAAGTCTCATGGGTTTTAGTGGTGAAAAAATAATTTTAAAAATCGTTCGGGAAATGAGTTTACTCCCTGGTTACTTTCTTTGTATACATTCGACTATACGGGCCGAGGGATTTACGGGAAATCGCGGGTTTTCGGTTGCCGGCGATTAAACTGCTTTCATTCGGCGTCTCATCAAAAATGAAAATATTTTTGAAAACTACAAGTCTCATGGGTTTTAGTGGTGAAAAAATAATTTTAAAAATCGTTCGGGAAATGAGTTTACTCCCTGCTTACTTTCTTTGTATACATTCGACTATACGGGATTTACGGGAAATCGCGGGTTTTCGGTTGCCGGCGATTAAACTGCTTTCATTCGGCGTCTCATCAAAAATGAAAATATTTTTGAAAACTACAAGTCTCATGGGTTTTAGTGGTGAAAAAATAATTTTAAAAATCGTTCGGGAAATGAGTTTACTCCCTGCTTACTTTCTTTGTATACATTCGACTATACGGGCCGAGCTCGGGATTTACGGGAAATCGCGGGTTTTCGGTTGCCGGCGATTAAACTGCTTTCATTCGGCGTCTCATCAAAAATGAAAATATTTTTGAAAACTACAAGTCTCATGGGTTTTAGTGGTGAAAAAATAATTTTAAAAATCGTTCGGGAAATGAGTTTACTCCCTGCTTACTTTCTTTGTATACATTCGACTATACGGGATTTACGGGAAATCGCGGGTTTTCGGTTGCCGGCGATTAAACTGCTTTCATTCGGCGTCTCATCAAAAATGAAAATATTTTTGAAAACTACAAGTCTCATGGGTTTTAGTGGTGAAAAAATAATTTTAAAAATCGTTCGGGAAATGAGTTTACTCCCTGCTTACTTTCTTTGTATACATTCGACTATACGGGCCGATCCGGGATTTACGGGAAATCGCGGGTTTTCGGTTGCCGGCGATTAAACTGCTTTCATTCGGCGTCTCATCAAAAATGAAAATATTTTTGAAAACTACAAGTCTCATGGGTTTTAGTGGTGAAAAAATAATTTTAAAAATCGTTCGGGAAATGAGTTTACTCCTGCTTACTTTCTTTGTATACATTCGACTATACGGGATTTACGGGAAATCGCGGGTTTTCGGTTGCCGGCGATTAAACTGCTTTCATTCGGCGTCTCATCAAAAATGAAAATATTTTTGAAAACTACAAGTCTCATGGGTTTTAGTGGTGAAAAAATAATTTTAAAAATCGTTCGGGAAATGAGTTTACTCCCTGCTTACTTTCTTTGTATACATTCGACTATACGGGCCGAGCCGGGATTTACGGGAAATCGCGGGTTTTCGGTTGCCGGCGATTAAACTGCTTTCATTCGGCGTCTCATCAAAAATGAAAATATTTTTGAAAACTACAAGTCTCATGGGTTTTAGTGGTGAAAAAATAATTTTAAAAATCGTTCGGGAAATGAGTTTACTCCTGCTTACTTTCTTTGTATACATTCGACTATACGGGCCGACCGGGATTTACGGGAAATCGCGGGTTTTCGGTTGCCGGCGATTAAACTGCTTTCATTCGGCGTCTCATCAAAAATGAAAATATTTTTGAAAACTACAAGTCTCATGGGTTTTAGTGGTGAAAAAATAATTTTAAAAATCGTTCGGGAAATGAGTTTACTCCCTGCTTACTTTCTTTGTATACATTCGACTATACGGGCCGAGCCGGGATTTACGGGAAATCGCGGGTTTTCGGTTGCCGGCGATTAAACTGCTTTCATTCGGCGTCTCATCAAAAATGAAAATATTTTTGAAAACTACAAGTCTCATGGGTTTTAGTGGTGAAAAAATAATTTTAAAAATCGTTCGGGAAATGAGTTTACTCCCTGCTTACTTTCTTTGTATACATTCGACTATACGGGCCGGATTTACGGGAAATCGCGGGTTTTCGGTTGCCGGCGATTAAACTGCTTTCATTCGGCGTCTCATCAAAAATGAAAATATTTTTGAAAACTACAAGTCTCATGGGTTTTAGTGGTGAAAAAATAATTTTAAAAATCGTTCGGGAAATGAGTTTACTCCCTGCTTACTTTCTTTGTATACATTCGACTATACGGGATTTACGGGAAATCGCGGGTTTTCGGTTGCCGGCGATTAAACTGCTTTCATTCGGCGTCTCATCAAAAATGAAAATATTTTTGAAAACTACAAGTCTCATGGGTTTTAGTGGTGAAAAAATAATTTTAAAAATCGTTCGGGAAATGAGTTTACTCCCTGCTTACTTTCTTTGTATACATTCGACTATACGGGATTTACGGGAAATCGCGGGTTTTCGGTTGCCGGCGATTAAACTGCTTTCATTCGGCGTCTCATCAAAAATGAAAATATTTTTGAAAACTACAAGTCTCATGGGTTTTAGTGGTGAAAAAATAATTTTAAAAATCGTTCGGGAAATGAGTTTACTCCCTGCTTACTTTCTTTGTATACATTCGACTATACGGGCCGAGCCGGGATTTACGGGAAATCGCGGGTTTTCGGTTGCCGGCGATTAAACTGCTTTCATTCGGCGTCTCATCAAAAATGAAAATATTTTTGAAAACTACAAGTCTCATGGGTTTTAGTGGTGAAAAAATAATTTTAAAAATCGTTCGGGAAATGAGTTTACTCCCTGCTTACTTTCTTTGTATACATTCGACTATACGGGCCGATTTACGGGAAATCGCGGGTTTTCGGTTGCCGGCGATTAAACTGCTTTCATTCGGCGTCTCATCAAAAATGAAAATATTTTTGAAAACTACAAGTCTCATGGGTTTTAGTGGTGAAAAAATAATTTTAAAAATCGTTCGGGAAATGAGTTTACTCCCTGCTTACTTTCTTTGTATACATTCGACTATACGGGATTTACGGGAAATCGCGGGTTTTCGGTTGCCGGCGATTAAACTGCTTTCATTCGGCGTCTCATCAAAAATGAAAATATTTTTGAAAACTACAAGTCTCATGGGTTTTAGTGGTGAAAAAATAATTTTAAAAATCGTTCGGGAAATGAGTTTACTCCCTGCTTACTTTCTTTGTATACATTCGACTATACGGGATTTACGGGAAATCGCGGGTTTTCGGTTGCCGGCGATTAAACTGCTTTCATTCGGCGTCTCATCAAAAATGAAAATATTTTTGAAAACTACAAGTCTCATGGGTTTTAGTGGTGAAAAAATAATTTTAAAAATCGTTCGGGAAATGAGTTTACTCCCTGCTTACTTTCTTTGTATACATTCGACTATACGGGCCGAGCCGGGATTTACGGGAAATCGCGGGTTTTCGGTTGCCGGCGATTAAACTGCTTTCATTCGGCGTCTCATCAAAAATGAAAATATTTTTGAAAACTACAAGTCTCATGGGTTTTAGTGGTGAAAAAATAATTTTAAAAATCGTTCGGGAAATGAGTTTACTCCCTGCTTACTTTCTTTGTATACATTCGACTATACGGGCCGAGCCGGGATTTACGGGAAATCGCGGGTTTTCGGTTGCCGGCGATTAAACTGCTTTCATTCGGCGTCTCATCAAAAATGAAAATATTTTTGAAAACTACAAGTCTCATGGGTTTTAGTGGTGAAAAAATAATTTTAAAAATCGTTCGGGAAATGAGTTTACTCCCTGCTTACTTTCTTTGTATACATTCGACTATACGGGCCGAGCCGGGATTTACGGGAAATCGCGGGTTTTCGGTTGCCGGCGATTAAACTGCTTTCATTCGGCGTCTCATCAAAAATGAAAATATTTTTGAAAAACAAGTCTCATGGGTTTTAGTGGTGAAAAAATAATTTTAAAAATCGTTCGGGAAATGAGTTTACTCCCTGCTTACTTTCTTTGTATACATTCGACTATACGGGCCCCGGGATTTACGGGAAATCGCGGGTTTTCGGTTGCCGGCGATTAAACTGCTTTCATTCGGCGTCTCATCAAAAATGAAAATATTTTTGAAAACTACAAGTCTCATGGGTTTTAGTGGTGAAAAAATAATTTTAAAAATCGTTCGGGAAATGAGTTTACTCCCTGCTTACTTTCTTTGTATACATTCGACTATACGGGCCGAGGGATTTACGGGAAATCGCGGGTTTTCGGTTGCCGGCGATTAAACTGCTTTCATTCGGCGTCTCATCAAAAATGAAAAATTTTTGAAAACTACAAGTCTCATGGGTTTTAGTGGTGAAAAAATAATTTTAAAAATCGTTCGGGAAATGAGTTTACTCCCTGCTTACTTTCTTTGTATACATTCGACTATACGGGCCGAGGGGATTTACGGGAAATCGCGGGTTTTCGGTTGCCGGCGATTAAACTGCTTTCATTCGGCGTCTCATCAAAAATGAAAATATTTTTGAAAACTACAAGTCTCATGGGTTTTAGTGGTGAAAAAATAATTTTAAAAATCGTTCGGGAAATGAGTTTACTCCCTGCTTACTTTCTTTGTATACATTCGACTATACGGGCCGATCCGGGATTTACGGGAAATCGCGGGTTTTCGGTTGCCGGCGATTAAACTGCTTTCATTCGGCGTCTCATCAAAAATGAAAATATTTTTGAAAACTACAAGTCTCATGGGTTTTAGTGGTGAAAAAATAATTTTAAAAATCGTTCGGGAAATGAGTTTACTCCCTGCTTACTTTCTTTGTATACATTCGACTATACGGGCCGAGCCGGGATTTACGGGAAATCGCGGGTTTTCGGTTGCCGGCGATTAAACTGCTTTCATTCGGCGTCTCATCAAAAATGAAAATTTTTTGAAAACTACAAGTCTCATGGGTTTTAGTGGTGAAAAAATAATTTTAAAAATCGTTCGGGAAATGAGTTTACTCCCTGCTTACTTTCTTTGTATACATTCGACTATACGGGCCGGGATTTACGGGAAATCGCGGGTTTTCGGTTGCCGGCGATTAAACTGCTTTCATTCGGCGTCTCATCAAAAATGAAAATATTTTTGAAAACTACAAGTCTCATGGGTTTTAGTGGTGAAAAAATAATTTTAAAAATCGTTCGGGAAATGAGTTTACTCCCTGCTTACTTTCTTTGTATACATTCGACTATACGGGATTTACGGGAAATCGCGGGTTTTCGGTTGCCGGCGATTAAACTGCTTTCATTCGGCGTCTCATCAAAAATGAAAATATTTTTGAAAACTACAAGTCTCATGGGTTTTAGTGGTGAAAAAATAATTTTAAAAATCGTTCGGGAAATGAGTTTACTCCCTGCTTACTTTCTTTGTATACATTCGACTATACGGGATTTACGGGAAATCGCGGGTTTTCGGTTGCCGGCGATTAAACTGCTTTCATTCGGCGTCTCATCAAAAATGAAAATATTTTTGAAAACTACAAGTCTCATGGGTTTTAGTGGTGAAAAAATAATTTTAAAAATCGTTCGGGAAATGAGTTTACTCCTGCTTACTTTCTTTGTATACATTCGACTATACGGGCCGAGGGATTTACGGGAAATCGCGGGTTTTCGGTTGCCGGCGATTAAACTGCTTTCATTCGGCGTCTCATCAAAAATGAAAAATTTTTGAAAACTACAAGTCTCATGGGTTTTAGTGGTGAAAAAATAATTTTAAAAATCGTTCGGGAAATGAGTTTACTCCCTGCTTACTTTCTTTGTATACATTCGACTATACGGGCCGAGCCGGGATTTACGGGAAATCGCGGGTTTTCGGTTGCCGGCGATTAAACTGCTTTCATTCGGCGTCTCATCAAAAATGAAAATATTTTTGAAAACTACAAGTCTCATGGGTTTTAGTGGTGAAAAAATAATTTTAAAAATCGTTCGGGAAATGAGTTTACTCCCTGCTTACTTTCTTTGTATACATTCGACTATACGGGATTTACGGGAAATCGCGGGTTTTCGGTTGCCGGCGATTAAACTGCTTTCATTCGGCGTCTCATCAAAAATGAAAATATTTTTGAAAACTACAAGTCTCATGGGTTTTAGTGGTGAAAAAATAATTTTAAAAATCGTTCGGGAAATGAGTTTACTCCCTGCTTACTTTCTTTGTATACATTCGACTATACGGGCCGAGGGATTTACGGGAAATCGCGGGTTTTCGGTTGCCGGCGATTAAACTGCTTTCATTCGGCGTCTCATCAAAAATGAAAATATTTTTGAAAACTACAAGTCTCATGGGTTTTAGTGGTGAAAAAATAATTTTAAAAATCGTTCGGGAAATGAGTTTACTCCTGCTTACTTTCTTTGTATACATTCGACTATACGGGATTTACGGGAAATCGCGGGTTTTCGGTTGCCGGCGATTAAACTGCTTTCATTCGGCGTCTCATCAAAAATGAAAATATTTTTGAAAACTACAAGTCTCATGGGTTTTAGTGGTGAAAAAATAATTTTAAAAATCGTTCGGGAAATGAGTTTACTCCCTGCTTACTTTCTTTGTATACATTCGACTATACGGGCCGATCCGGGATTTACGGGAAATCGCGGGTTTTCGGTTGCCGGCGATTAAACTGCTTTCATTCGGCGTCTCATCAAAAATGAAAATATTTTTGAAAACTACAAGTCTCATGGGTTTTAGTGGTGAAAAAATAATTTTAAAAATCGTTCGGGAAATGAGTTTACTCCTGCTTACTTTCTTTGTATACATTCGACTATACGGGATTTACGGGAAATCGCGGGTTTTCGGTTGCCGGCGATTAAACTGCTTTCATTCGGCGTCTCATCAAAAATGAAAATATTTTTGAAAACTACAAGTCTCATGGGTTTTAGTGGTGAAAAAATAATTTTAAAAATCGTTCGGGAAATGAGTTTACTCCCTGCTTACTTTCTTTGTATACATTCGACTATACGGGCCGAGCCGGGATTTACGGGAAATCGCGGGTTTTCGGTTGCCGGCGATTAAACTGCTTTCATTCGGCGTCTCATCAAAAATGAAAATATTTTTGAAAACTACAAGTCTCATGGGTTTTAGTGGTGAAAAAATAATTTTAAAAATCGTTCGGGAAATGAGTTTACTCCCTGCTTACTTTCTTTGTATACATTCGACTATACGGGCCGAGCCGGGATTTACGGGAAATCGCGGGTTTTCGGTTGCCGGCGATTAAACTGCTTTCATTCGGCGTCTCATCAAAAATGAAAATATTTTTGAAAACTACAAGTCTCATGGGTTTTAGTGGTGAAAAAATAATTTTAAAAATCGTTCGGGAAATGAGTTTACTCCCTGCTTACTTTCTTTGTATACATTCGACTATACGGGCCGAGCCGGGATTTACGGGAAATCGCGGGTTTTCGGTTGCCGGCGATTAAACTGCTTTCATTCGGCGTCTCATCAAAAATGAAAATATTTTTGAAAACTACAAGTCTCATGGGTTTTAGTGGTGAAAAAATAATTTTAAAAATCGTTCGGGAAATGAGTTTACTCCTGCTTACTTTCTTTGTATACATTCGACTATACGGGCCGATCCGGGATTTACGGGAAATCGCGGGTTTTCGGTTGCCGGCGATTAAACTGCTTTCATTCGGCGTCTCATCAAAAATGAAAATATTTTTGAAAACTACAAGTCTCATGGGTTTTAGTGGTGAAAAAATAATTTTAAAAATCGTTCGGGAAATGAGTTTACTCCCTGCTTACTTTCTTTGTATACATTCGACTATACGGGATTTACGGGAAATCGCGGGTTTTCGGTTGCCGGCGATTAAA
>JASGCC010002757.1:0-26935 GCA_030067915.1 Hydractinia echinata
CAAACAGAAAACAGCAATTTAGCAACCACGCACAAGAACAGACCTTGATATTCCAACCAAGCGGTCCAAACTTTTTCTCTCCTGTATGATGGCGTGAAAGAACACAACCCAAACACTAATCGTCTCCAAGTTGTACCTAGCACTAAAAAAACAAGCATTGTAATTATAAGTTTCATCGTCCTACACAAAATGGTAATTCCAACACTGAGGTTCAACCACACACCGTGTGTTTCGAAGTTTTCAGCTTGAATCTCGCCAAATGCACGCTTGATATTTGCTCTCATCCCTTCGGAGGTTCGTTAGTCACTTTGATACTGTTTTGAAAGAACTGTGACTGGAAAACATTTGGCTGGCATCGAACTTAAAAACAACCTGAAGTCCTGGTGAACTGTTCCAGAATTCGATGAAATTTCTTTCACTATGTTTCCATGGATAACATCCACGATGCTGCCAGATGACAATTCTGTAAATTACAAAAAGATCTTTTTGAGAACTGGGTGTGGGATAAGTTTTGATTTTTTCGCAATTTTAACATCTCGCAGTCACAAATGCCGCATCACGAGAAACAGATTTCTAAGTCGTTCTGTCATTGTTAATCCTATAATTATGTAAAAAAATCTGAGTTCGCAATCCCGCATGCTCTCACAAAACCACTCACCTGAAGAAATACCCAATCTCCAACTTTTACAGCGCTTCCGATTAGTTTTTCGGCAACAGGGCCTTGACCCTGTCCAAGAGATATGGCGTGAATTCTAAAAATAAAGCAACTTGTAGAAAAAGTTATGTGCAGAGATTTAAGGATCAACAATTTCATAAAAAAATGCAAATATTGTCTTTATATCGCTTGGTGTTATTCTGTTGGTTTGAGTGAAGATGCAAACCTTACAAACAACTGATGATTGAGCGAGACAATAATATTTATCTCATTAACTCCAAACGTTAATATGAACATTCTTACTAGAAATGAAGCAAGATTTTTTTAGATCAATACACTTCTGTGATCTCTCTTCTTCAAAGTTAACAAACAATCGTATCCACAAATACCTGCTCGTGTAACCCATTTCTTTCGCAAATCTCATGAAAGCGTTCATGGGGTCTGAGCCTGTTGACAACACAAACACCAGTGGTATAGTGGCAGACATGTCTTCGAAAAGTATGCTCAAATCAACTGACGGACTTTCAATAAATTCTTTGCCCAAATTAGCTTGAACAAATTCTGCCATGGCGAAAGTCACTTTTTCCTCTTTGAACGATTTGATGACGATAAGTTGCTCGAAAAGGTTCAGTTTATTTTGCCAGTCATCCTCACGTGTGTCACCTGTGTAGCCATCCCAGCTCTCTGGGTTGATTCTCACCTAAATAACAATACAGAAAGGTAAAGAAAGGAACACGAGGATGCATGTATAGCCATATCTATGGATAACAAATATTTATATGATAAAACAAATGGTCACTAGCAGGTTTGATTGGTGATTGCTTTCACATATGATGCAAAGGTTTGAAGAAGAAAAGGATACCTTGAAGTTTCCAATGTTGCACACAAAAGGTCTACTTATGTACTGTTGAGTGAAACCTTTCATGTTGGGAAAAATGTCCTAAAAACAGAAGAACAAGTCTAAGAACACAATAGCGTCTTCATATAATTAAAAAAAATAAATCCATTTTAACTCTCAAATCGTGAAAAACTGTTACAACCAACAAGGCAGTGCGCATATCTACCTCCAAGTTGCAGCAATCTTTCCAATCTTGTTCAGACAACCACGGTATGTCTGGTTTGCTCGGATACGTGCCTTCCACACCTGCATTTCCTCTCAAGAAATAATTCCATTCTTCCTCTTTTATACTGCCAGCCTGTCGCATAATATCAGCACACATCATGAAAGAAAACACCAGTTTGTCCTTCTCAAATAATCCTCTGAAAAAAAGATGAAACCAAATATTGGCCAACTACGTTATTTTGCCAACAGAATACAAACTGAATCAACGAATTACGTTAAGTTTTTTTTTTCGTGTTCGTAACCCAGCTAGTGTTTTGAGGTACAAACGACATCGCTGATTGAAAAGATGAAAGGTTATGAAAGTTAAAGTTACAAATCCCCAGCATTCCTGGGAAAAACTGTTAGGTCAACATCCACGCTTTGGATGGTTTACTAAGAAATAATTTCGTGTATGGTTTATAAACATGTTTTTGTCAATATATCCGAGTCTTGTTATTGAAGAATGGGAACAGTGATGTGAAAAACTATTCCTGATTGAAATAGAAAAAGCATATATATTTTTCGCGTTTGAAAAAAACATGATCAATCCATAAATGGCAATCGATATTGGTCAGATCATATGTACTGCATCTTACCTAGCCACGTTAGCATATACTGTCGACGTGCATCTTTTAAGTAGTAATTCTAATCGCTGTTCCAGCGTTTCGACTTGTGGCGAATTTTCTATGCATGTATTAAACAGCTGTTTGAAAGAAAATGAGAAATATTGGATTATAACTACTATTGATGATTCTACGAACTTAGAAAATCAGGAAAAGAATGTTGTGAAGAACATGACAAAAGTATACAAGGCCGTAAAACTGTTACTTAAAAACAATTTGACATGTTATGTCAACGAAAAGAAGTCGTAGATGAACATTAAATCTGCTCTGGTAAAGGCTGCAATCTACCAGACGCAATCACACTAACCTGCGTGAAATATTTGAGGGAATACTGATACATAGGATCCATTTCTGCCAAAGAAGCGACAACAAAATACATGACAGAACCACGAGTTGCAATAGAGCGATACTTTTCGCGAGCAGTTGTAATTTGTTCTTCAGTTTTTTCAGCTTCAATTAAACGCTTTGTAATAATACCCGATGTCACCTATAATATATTTTTTTATAGTGGTCATCAGAATAACATGCAAATTGAAGGTCTCACCACAATTAAAACTCTTATCAAAAAGATTTTGCTACGTTGTAATTTACAACTTTTATAACAAAACCCAGTTGACAACAACTAAAACTCAACCGCGAGGCTACAAATTAAGAATTTCACCTGTACATTCCACGCACCTACCCATCCCTCCTAACACTTGCACTCTCTCCTATCTCTCCCCTTAACAGATAAAAACTATATAAGCTTCTCCTGTATATTGCAAGAGATATTAATGTTTTGTATACAATGATGACTGCAGTCTATAATATTAAGAGAGTTTCTAAAATGCAAGCTGATTAGAAAGACAAATAAAACGTTGTAGTGGATTGACCATATCAGATTTGAGTGTTCAGATAACTTTTGAAGATTTATTGAATACAGAAAAAAAGATTCACGTAAAAGATATAAAAGCTTGGTCTAACATTATATAGTGGAAAGGGAGCAATTGTGATGAATAACAAAACGCAACACCACTTACCTTTGATTCATTCAACGTGTTGATCAAAACCTCGTCATCTAGAATGTTACCTTCAGAATTGAAGAGAAGTTTCAAAATTCGATCTTCGATGGCTTTCAGTTGATTTTTATCACTATTTATTCGAACGATCAGTTTATTTCTTTGTTCTTCCAAGTCAGGTCGTTCAATTCTTACAACATCGCTGCGAAAAAAACAAAAACAAGCGTTACCGATATAAATCAGAAATTTAAGTATAAAACTTAAAATACAATGTGCGAACGTACAAAACTAAAAAAAGGAATATTATGGTGATTGTAAAAAAATATGTAAGAATAATTATAATTATGTTTCATTTATGTTTTAGTAAAAATAGGTTTTACTAAATTTAATTCTGTCACAAATAAAAGTTGCTAACCCTAATAGTTGGTCTTCCAATCCAGTTTTAGTGACCGTGAAATTTATAATGGTCACTTTGATGCAAACCTCTGGCAAATAGTGAGGGTTAGCAAGCTTCGTCGTCATGTAAAAGCGAAAGTTTTTGTCGTAATCCACATCGGTGTCACCAAGTCGAATAAGCAATCGACCTCCAGAAACAAACGTTTGTTTGAGAAGAATAGGCTCTAACGATGGATCTAAAGTTTCGCCGATCTCTTCCAACAAAACTGGCATGCCTATGCGGATACAGTTTTCTAACGTTCTAAGGAAGTTTCCATCAGTTAACTTGATTACTTTCAATCCATTTTTAGCTTCTTTGTTTCGGATCCAGCGATTGGCTTGATCCTGAGGGTCAATCATCAATGGCCATCTTCTTCCTCGCGTCACGAGGATTGCATTTTCTGTTGATAACTAAAAAAAAAAAAGATGAGAGAGATAATACATGCGAGTCTTAGGGAACTGTGTTACCATTCGTATCATGTTACATTAAACTTTTCCCAACGGGTGTAATGTAATAAATCTGGCCAACCGTTTATTCTAGGTGTGAGGGCTTCTGGTCAACCGTTTATTCTAGGTGTGAGGACTTCTGTCCAACCGTTTATTCTAGGTGTGAGGACTTCTGGTCAACCGTTTATTCTAGGTGTGAGGACTTCTGGTCAACCGTTTATTCTAGGTGTGAGGACTTCTGTCCAACCGTTTATTCTAGGTGTGAGGGCTTCTGGTCAACCGTTTATTCTAGGTGTGAGGACTTCTGTCCAACCGTTTATTCTAGGTGTGAGGACTTCTGGTCAACCGTTTATTCTAGGTGTGAGGACTTCTGGTCAACCGTTTATTCTAGGTGTGAGGACTTCTGTCCAACCGTTTATTCTAGGTGTGAGGACTTCTGGTCAACCGTTTATTCTAGGTGTGAGGACTTCTGGTCAACCGTTTATTCTAGGTGTGAGGACTTCTGGTCAACCGTTTATTCTAGGTGTGAGGACTTCTGTCCAACCGTTTATTCTAGGTGTGAGGACTTCTGGTCAACCGTTTATTCTAGGTGTGAGGACTTCTGTCCAACCGTTTATTCTAGGTGTGAGGACTTCTGGTCAACCGTTTATTCTAGGTGTGAGGACTTCTGTCCAACCGTTTATTCTAGGTGTGAGGACTTCTGGTCAACCGTTTATTCTAGGTGTGAGGACTTCTGTCCAACCGTTTATTCTAGGTGTGAGGACTTCTGGTCAACAGTTTATTCTAGGTGTGAGGACTTCTGTCCAACCGTTTATTCTAGGTGTGAGGACTTCTGGTCAACCGTTTATTCTAGGTGTGAGGACTTCTGTCCAACCGTTTATTCTAGGTGTGAGGACTTCTGGTCAACCGTTTATTCTAGGTGTGAGGACTTCTGGTTAATCCTCACCGAGGATGCTAAATCACACATAAGGGGAACCATATTTGTCATTCAAATAAATTGTACTGGGATCATTGGAAATAATGTACAACTTGATGTAACATAGACTACAATCGACATCTGCTATCTCAAATTCCCATAGGACCAGCGAAGAAATTCGAGAGAGCATGAAATCTAAATTATTTTTATTTTTTCGGAAAGTGATTGAAAAGGGTACATCGTACATTGCAGCAAAGCCTAAGCTAAAAAAATGAGAAGATTTGATGAAAGTCTCTAGTTTTTACTTGTTTACCGCATTTCTCACTTATTTGAAAAAGAAAACAGCTTATGAGCAGTTTGTGCACTTTTTACATTCTAGTGATATAACTTACGTTATCAGTTGGCAAACCTTCAGTGTTCCATTGTCGTATCTCAAATGGATCTGCCAACACCTGTATCAGACTGTAGTCATTTGATGCAGGAATGTCCAGTTCTTTACAACGCATCACCCATGATTGAATCAACTGCAATATCACGAACGAATTATCACATATTGGTAAAAAATTATAGTCAACAATAGTATACGTGTTTTATTTTTAAATTAATCAAGTTGGTATACATAGCGAGGAGTAGGTAAAAAACATTCAGCACGTGAAAAGATGGACGTAGAGCTTAATTCAAAGTGATACATACAAACACATAACTAACCAACCTCCTCTCTGTAGGAACTAGTGAATGCTCCAAAATACGCAACACAAGCAGCTGCAACAAATACATTTCCAACAACATTTCCGATGTCCACTTCAAAAGCCTAAACATATATAGGTGAAAACCGTAAACAATGCACAATATTAAACGACCGCAAATTCAAACATTTACTATTTCACACAATTCCTTTCGTTCTTCACCTCACAGGAATTTCTAAATAATCTCTCGTATCCTTCTTTTGTCCTTTTATTTGTAAACTCGTAAGTTGTCTGCAACTTATTTCGAAAACTTATTAAGTAAAACCCTGGAAGAATGTATTTTGTTACACTAAGCCCTTTTCTATCCAAAAGAAATATAGAGGCCACATTTTACGGAATATTTAACATTTCATAGGTTGTAAAGATTCTTCACTAAAAAGCTTGTCTCATTTACACAACTGCTTAGTCTCGTCAGTTATTAACACGTCATTGGTGTAGACGAGGATAAATCTAAGATTTGTTGTCACCAATGAATATATCAAATAAAGATTGCGTTGAAAATAAAGTGAAACAAAACAATCGCCAATTGTGAAATACTCACAGCAACGTTTTCCGTCCACCTTCCTTGTTCATCTCCTAAAGCAGAAGTAAGTTTTGATGCTCTCTTTAATCGTGCTGCAGTTTGAGCTATGTTCTTAGTGAGGTCATCTTTTTCTGCTACGCTTTGGTCATACGTGGCTTTCAGCTCAGCTATCTAAAGAATAAATCAAATTTTTAGACTGATGCAACATAAATGCAAAACATTTCTCATAATCACATCTCAGTTTTGAATCATGCAGTTTTAAAAAACTACTCCACAAACCTTTGCTTCAACTGATGCAAGTTTATCCTGTTTTTCTTTCAACACTGCCATGGTTTCATCTAACTCAGCTTGTGCACCAGCCAATCTAAATTGATTGGAAAGAATTTTAAATCGAAGTTCATTGACGTACGGAGCCTTGGAACTGCTAGCAAAGGTAAGGACAGCAAACAGTTCTAAAAAACTAAGATTAATCGAAAGCATGTTTTGTTACGAATGATTTGAACGTAACATTGCAGAATTTAACGTGGTTGCAAATACACTATGTATTTTCTTGTCTCAATTTGACTGTCCTGTGTTCCGAAAATTATTTTCACATACGCAAAGTTACTTTTTTAAGTATGTACCATCCAACGTTCAAATATATGTAAAAAATTAATGATTTTTTCTGCAGTTAACAACAGCCTACCTTTGTCGTTTGGGTTCCACAGTTTTCAACACTTTTGCATACAACTCACAGGCTCTTGCCCACAGACACATTGATTTGCAAGCCTGAGAAGAAAATAATTATAATAAATACTTTTCCACAAATATATATATAAAAAACAAATTAATGAGTGTATTTCTTACTTTGGAAGATTTTTCTGCAATTTCTGGATAAAATCTTGGATCCTCAATGTATTTTTTAAGTTTTCTTAATGATGAATCTGGTATATTATCCTTCAAACACACAAAAACAAAATCAGCATTATTACAGGCTGTCAATAAGCAACCAAACATTTCAATCAAAAAACAAAATTCTCACAATTTATTACTAACAAAAATGAAGATGTTCACCTTATCAAATTCAATTAGCCTTTTTAAAAAGTTGTTATCACCAAGCAGAGTTTTCGCTGATGCCCAATCAGGCCTTAAACGGAAAACCGTACACATAAATACAGTTTTTAAGGAATAATAAGGATGCTGAGTTCAAACTAGATAATGCAGCAAAAAAAAAACTCACTTTGAACCAAGTAAAATACAAACAGCTTCCATGATGAACATTACCATCTCAGGTGGTTTAGTGAATACTCTCAATTCAGAAATGTCAGCTTTATCAAGTGAATCTAGCGCCTGTTCAAAAAAGAAAAATTACTAAATTCTAGTAAATACATATACATTGAACATTGTGCACTAATCGCTTAGGAGGAGGCAGTCAAAAATAATCCTTAAGTTCAAGGTTTTCAAGGGGTTCTTCAGGTCATTTTTTTCAATTTTCCTAGATGTTACCATAGATTTTCCACAATTTCCAGGGTTTTTTGCACCATTTTTGGAAATTGTTTTTAAAATTTTGTATGTATAAGATACATATGCAATCACATAACGAAGCCGACATTTTTATTTCTTCGGAGTATTGCATTTAATTCGAATGAATGTGACTCATTTAAAAATTCCCAAATTGACACAGGTTAACGTATAAAATTCAAAATATTTTTTTAATTCAAAAAAATTATATTTGGCTCAAAATAGCTGGAATTCTTTAAATTTGCAAGTTTTTTAAGGATTTTCAGTTACTGGCCAACCTAAGTCTTATTGTACAGAAAAAAAATTCAATGTAGATTCGGAAGAAGTAATTCCAACATGACTAGAAATTCCACAATACGCAAATCAACTTTTTACGTACTTTGTTTGCAGCTTCGAGTGCAGGTAACGCTTCATCCAAATCCTTCTGTGCATCAGCAGCAATGGCTTCCGTTTCTTTGGCTTTTTTACTTGCTACTGCTTCATCTGCCATAACAACCTCTCGTACCTGCAGAATACAAATAATATGCTCTCACCCAGCACTTGCAATGTATGTCAACACATTAATAGTTATGGTGATGATCAAAAGTGCTAAAGTGTTTTCAAATGTTCAAATAATACTTCTAGCAGGATGTGTTAAATTAAAATTTTACTATCAGAATCAGAAGTTCGAAACAATACTTTATCAGCCCAAACAATTTCAGCCTTCTTCGGCCCAAATTTTCTTCACCTCTGGAAATTTTTGTCACTTAGAGCCAACAAATAATTTTGGTCATTTTAAATTGCCATGCATCTTTTTCAGTTTTGAAATATTCAAAATATTACTTCATTGTTGCAAGAAAAGAAAAACCCTTCTGAATAAATTTTTTGCTTGCCTAAATTTGGAGTTAATTTTTGCCAGCCAAATTTTCTTCCCATCCAAAAAATTTCAACTTTGTTTGGGCTGATAGTAAGCTGTTACAGTAGTTGTTAGTTGGATTTGATCTCTCACTATAATTCAGTCACCAAATGATGCGAAATCACTCATTCTTACAATTACAACCCATATCTGCTGACAAGCTAGCAATATTAACATAAAAAGAGAATATAAAAGAGAATAGGGAAAATTATTGAAAGAATTTAAACTACATCAAAAAAGAAATTAACATACTTTATCAGCTTCCTCTTGATCAACTTGCAATCTCTCCATAAGCTTTTCTGTATCCAGTGACTTTTGTTTTAGTTCGGGTTCTAATGCCACAAGTTTCGACCTAAATAATACAGACAAAAAAAGAAAAATTTTTAACCATTAACTTTATAACCTTTCCTCCTCTGTTATAACTTTGCATACATTGGATTAGGATAACACTTTTAGGATATTCTTTATTTCGATAGGTTAAACTTCAATACAGTATTACCTGCCATAGTATCGACTAACTCATTGGTTTCTAGAAGTTTCTTTAAACCGTTCTTTACACGATCCTTAGCAGCCACTAGTTGTCTGTAAACACAAGATTTCATAACAAGCAATATTATATACCTGTAGACTAAAATGTCTATTACATAAATCATAATATTTAACTTCTATTACTTTAACGAAACAAATTTTTACGCTTTCATAACTTTCGTTTTGCTTTTATCTGTGATACATTTCATATAAAACATTTACAGCAGTCCGTAGACCATTGAGTCGTTGAAGAAGTAATTTTACTGATGACATTTTGTTTTGAACTTAATTACTACATCATATTGGTAAAAAGGATTTGAAAATGATTTAAACAGGAACTTTGTGAATATCAACAAAAGCATTTTTTTATTTCTGAAATATTTTAGATATATAAAACATATATACAATATATGTGAACATGAGTAATGGATTTATTATTCATCTGTGATGCACAATATTCAATTTCGCTCCGTATCATAAAAAAACGATCATGCACGATCTTACCTTCTCTTTTCATCCAACATTGATAGATATAGATTAATCAGCTCCAAATAGCTGGTAGGAGTTGTGTAGTACCGTCGTTTCAACTCTCCATAAAATTTGTCAGCCATGTGACTGACACTTGTGTGTATTTCCACGCACATCTCAGCTATACTCTCCTGTTAAAAGAAAAGAAAGTTTGAAAATGATACCATATTTGTGACGTCATCCATGAAGTCTCAAATATAGTATCTCATTGCAGCTATAAAATGTAAAACAAAATGGTGATGTTCTCGATGTGTTGATTGAAAACGCAATTGTTGAGTCATAAGTATTCTCATCACATGTCTATATTGGTCCTTCTTTACATCTTAATAGATCACTCTGCTACGTTTCTCTACAAAACTGGAAACACAAATTTAAAACATTGTAAAGCCTCTCTCTGTGCAAACTCTCTTTTTTACATCACACGTGTGTTTTATTATGCGATATCAGATATGCGATATGCAAATTTTTCCTGCCTAAAGTACGTCGAAGTTAAAACGACTGTTAAAAATTCATATGTCATAATTAAGATTAGAAAAAAATGTTTTCAAAAAAATGCATAAACTAACCTTAACTTCATCACTTCCAAGATCAACTTCTTCAAAGAAACTGGTAGAGACACCTAACAACGCTTCCCTAAAGAAATAACAACATGCTTTATATATATTTTATTGTAAGCATTATTCTAATGTGCAAATCTACCTATCATTCAAATCATTTTCTCTTTTGTTTCAACATTGCAAACATAAAATCTTTTGTGCATCGATTCCAAAATAAAGTTTACAAACCTTTTTTATTATCCATCTGCTATTGGTGTATGAAGTTGAAAAAGAAAGTGTGGTATAGACTTATACAGCCAGTATTTTTGAGCTACATTTTGAATTAGTGTAGTTTGCGTGCAATACTAATAAAATGGTTGCTTTTAGATTGGACCTATCTTGATGGAAAATAAAAATGTTCATGAACTTATTATTTTGGTTACAGTAAACAAAAAGACATCAGAAATATATTTGTCCCTGTATCTATAAAATATAAATCGTGTAACATGAATCTTTTATACCTTGGCCATTCTGTGAACCAGTCAATAGTACAACAGTTGACGAGGGAAGGGAACATACGACATCGTGTTCTAAATGCTTCTCCAACTGGACTCATACATAAGACTATATGAAGGTTGTTTCTCACACGACTTATCAAATGTGCAAATATCGCATCTCTACAAAAAAGATTATATTAAAATAAGTCTAAGTAAATCATCGTTGGTAATTATTGTGATGAAATATAAAAAAAAAAATGAAAAAGGAAAGACACATACAGAAGAGCTTTAGTAATATTTTTAAAATATACTTCAGTAAGATAAAAGATATGAACTCTGTTTTGCATTATTATCATGAGTATATATTAAATTTACCTGGCGCTTTCAGGAATTCCAGCTTCTTTAGCAAATGGTCTAGTTCCAATTATCATTTGCTCATATTCATCAGCTTCAAATAAATTTGGTACCTAAAAATATTTCCATAGTAATATAGATGTTATTTAAAAATGATACTACTCTCACTCACAACAAGGTAACATGTGAGATTTTCTTCATAGTGTACCTTTTGTAAATTTTGTATAAGTGGCAGTTCTAACATAGTTTAGAATACGTATAAGGATATCAACAAAATGAAAACCCTTTACTTTTTTCATCAGAATAAGAAATGTTCAATACACACCGTCGATTAAAAATAGGTGTAACATAGCATATTTAATTCTTGTAAATTCCTCACAAGTTTGAAAGGAAAGTTACCTCTCCAGAATTCAGAATGTTATTGATATCTTCCAAAAACTCTTCAACAACAATCTAGTAAAAACAAAAATAACTGTGTAACTCTTTTTTTCAACATCCCTACTTAAAAATCTATAGCTCAAAAAGTAATATCTGATAAATTTTTTGAAACATTTTTCATTCATTTCTATTCTTTTGTACTCCCTTAAACTGTTGCACGCAGTTGAGTGTGTTCGCTTCAACACAAAACCCTTTTGTAATCTTCACATTTCATAGATTCTTAAATAATTTAAGTTAAGTAACATATACCTGTGTATCTGAGAAAAGAAAGACAGTATTCTCTCCCTTCACACCAGCATAATGATACAACTGTTTCAAATCGTCTCGAAATGATGAGTAGTCGTAACCTCTTGTAAGTTCAATCTGAATGCATCTGTAGTTAGACATGTGACATGCCAACCTGAACACAAAAAGCTATGCTATCTAGTTATTCAGCAACATTTTTTATTTTGTTTACATCTGTTTGTTTCTTTTGTGACCCTGCAACTTGGGGATGAAGCCTATGTTTTGTATTTTATCTCTGTCTGTCTGAAACCTGCACATCTTCATATATCATAAATACGAAGAAAAAAGAACAGATCGTTTAATATAAAATTCGCACCATACTCTGATAGGTTGTGTACTGTAAAATTCGCACCATACTCTGATAGGTTGTGTACTGTAAAATTTTCTTTGTTTACCTTCTGCATTGTTTACACACAAAGCTGCAAGAATATTTTAATATAATGTCTGCATATCTTAAATGTCATAAATTTTGGTTGTAGTTTTGCAAATGTTGATTAATTTGGTTCCATCTGGGTTGTTGGAGTTTTTTAAACATGCCCTTTTTAGGTTAAACGAGCTAGTATGAAACCATTAACAATTTATAAATTTAATTAACATATGTTCTTGTATAAGTGTTTTTCTCAACTACACTCAGCCTCCTCCAATGAGTTTAAATACTTACAAACTAAAAAAAAAGAAACGGTAAAGATTTTCCCCAGGCTTATCAACTTTTTCCCACCAAAATGGAAATAATTATGGGCCATTGGACAAGGTGTTAAAAGACCTCCTAGGACCAATGTTTAATTATTTTAAGATATTTAGCGTAAGGGAAAAATGGAATCGATTTAAGTACTGATTTACGTTTGAGTTGCAACATGCATGCAAATCACAACTAAGAAACATGGTGGCTAATAATAATTATTTTTACAATATTCGTGAACAAGAAATAATTCATCTTCATCAATATTTGGTATATGATTTAGAAATACGAATTAGGACAGGATTTATGGAAGAATTATGGCATTTAAGTCACAGATGTATTCCACAATACTGGTACACTAATTCATTAAAGTTCTCCAATCTCTTTTAAATTCGTTTAATTAAAATAAAGAAAAAATTTAAGCAATGCTGAGACCAGCACTGCTATTATGTCATTCATTCATACTCCTATATATTCTTGTTTAATACATAGCCTTTATGTATCATTCATTGCATTTTTTAAGCTTTTTATATGGACAATTTTTAAAACCAAATTTGTCACTTTTTTAGCATAATTGAACAGAACAAAAGTATAACTATTAAAACAAAAAACCTTGTAAGACTTTGTTTTCCTGTCCCACCAACACCAACCAACAATGCATTACCACGAGGCTGTCGAACCATACGAGCAATACTATAACATAAAAGTTAAAAATTATGTATAAACAGGACAGCTCTTGTGTTTCATAAACCTGTTTCTGCATAGCTGAAGTATAGACAGTGATTCGAAACGAGTTAGAAAATAAGTTTACATCACAATGTGTATATATGTGATTCATATAAGTGTAAGCTTTAAATATCGCTGTGTTGAAGTTTAATTTTTTTTAAATTCCACAGGCAACATTTAAAGTGCTTGTGTGTAAAGCTAGATCGAGTCTATATATGCCAGTAGTAAATAGCATTACCGAGAAACATGTTTGATCGCATCAATAAAAAACACAAGTTTCATTTCTTTGGATGACGACATATTGTAATCATCTAAGTACTAAAAAGAGGAGATGTAAATTTCTTGGTAATAAATAAGATCTTTCACACTACCACACAACAAGGCTGCTGTAGAAATTGAAAATTGGAAAATAAAATATGGCTGAAAATACATCACAGCGTAAAATCTTTATCAACAACTGTTTTGTATACATTAGTCCGTAATACATATAGTGAAAATTTAAAAATAAAATAAAATATAATAAGTACATCATTAAGAAACAGCTTTCAATTTATTCATATCTGTCAAATCTTCATACATTCTGTCAGCTGAATCAGCACCAATTTTTAAAAAATCTCCAAATATGATTGGCTTATTATCAAGATCATCAGTGGTTAATCCCTAAAAGTAAGAATAATTTGTTCATGACACAAAATGTCTTTTTATTGATATTTGAATTATCTTAGCTAAAATTCCTTGTTTAGTCCTACAGAGAAAGAAGCATGTTTAGGCTGATACCTAAAAACAAGTGAATTCGAACAAAATCAATATGAACAAAATTATGCAGTCTCATTGGTTGACACTCCATGTATAAACTTGTATTAAGACAAACGTAACATCTAGAACAAAAAACTTACAGTTGAAAAATGTTTCTGAGCCATTTCAACCATCATTTCATTAAAATATGTTTTATCTTCATTGTTAATCAAACGATCATGAAAAACACGCTGTGCTTCGTGACAGAACAAGCGAAATATCTGCTCCTTCTCCCTTATCACTCCTGGATCAGCTTGCAAAACACCTGTAATACAAACATTATGAAAGTTGATTAAATAAGAGACTGCAAATATAATGTGTGCGTTCTTAATAAACTTATGATAATAGCGTTACAAGTATAAAATAAAATGAGTAGAGGATAGCGAGACACAAGGCCGAGTCATTATTTCTAGACAAGACAATTGGAAAAGGATTTGGTGCTATTTTGATTAGAATATATGATATTATACCTTGGACACACTTTGATAAATCACGAAGGTTAAAGACATAATGAGATTTAGCAGGGGTTGGTAACAAATCTGTACTCATTCTGTTGTATATTTCCACACTAAACAGAAGATGAAGTAAATAATCAAAATGGAAAATAATGCAACCATCAGTGAACTTCATTGGGTATTATGCCCATATATATATATAAAACAAACACCTTAACATACCTTGCTGACACGATAGATTCTGCTGCATCACGAACTGCAGTCGGAAAGTCTAGCAGAAAACCTTTCAGTATGGACTAAATATAACAAAGTCAAAATTTAAAGCTTTGAACCTTAAATTCAAATATGCTAAATCATAACAAATTAAAGAGGTACAGTATATGTACCATGTAAGGACAAGAAAGGAATGAAAAGTTTTATCAAGACATTGCATTTATACTTACCTTGAAAATATGCTTAAGTGCATGATCTGAAGCAGCAGTATAGATAGCATACTAAAGTGTCGAAGAAATCTTGGTGTTACTGGATTTCTACCTCCACCAGGTGGTGCACAAGCAGAGCAGATTGTCACATCCTAACAAAAGATATTATGTAGTATGAATTTAATGTTAATTCAAAATAAAAGAAATGAAAAAAGTATTATTTTAAACCTGTAATTCTTTCCAGAATAACTTTTCACGATCATAAAAGCCTCCAAAAATCCTATGAAAAAACATATACTGTAACTTTTGGGCCTTTACATACACACTTTCATACACTGCATAAGCATATCCCTATTCATTTACACACTTTCATACACTGCATAAGCATATCCCTATTTCATTTTACACACTTTCATACACGCATAAGCATATCCCTATTCACTTACACACTTTCATACACTGCATAAGCACATCCCTATTCATTTAAGGATACATGAAACACCCATGTTGAGAATACTATCTATATTTCCTAAACTGCAAAATGAAAGCCTATGAAAGTATATATTTTCTGAAAGCCAGGTAAATTTCTATTGCATAGTGCTATTTGTGTCACAAAATAATAAACTGGAACACCTTTTTCGAGTTGCCAACTGTCAATTCTAAAAGGTACGGGCATTTAAAGTTTACCGTATAAGAAACACACTATTCAAATCTATTCCACTTGAGTACTAAAATGGTATCTGGGTTTTGCTTTTAAAGGTCTATTTTATTTCTGTCTCAATGTTTTAAATGCTTGTACCTTTTAGGCCAAAATGTAGGGGTGTATCGAGCAAAGATTGTTTTCAAGATATCGATATTTAAACTTTTAATATGAATTATAAGCTTTCCAATCATATAAAAATCAAAAATCTCCATAAAACATAAGACTTCCTGAACAACCTTAGCTATCCTTATTTTTAATGATGTACATTCTACAAAGCTCACATACCTGATATTGTCTGAGTAATTCTATCGGCGGTTGAGAACCATATGTATCCAATTTAGGCATATTTAAATCGTCTACGAATAGTATCACCCTTTTACCCGGAGGTGCACCTTGATAAAAATGGAATTTTTGAAGAGAACTTTTTATTGCAGAAAAAATAACTTTCATTTCTAGCAAAGTTTAATTCATAAACACGGATTGTTACCTAGAATATTCTTCCTTTTCTTATCCAGTTTTGATTCAATCATTTCTTGAGTACGAATGCTACTTGTTTGTGCAGAAAAATTCAGAAATAGTGGTACGTAGTCAGCTCGTTCTGCAATATCATTTAACATTCCTTTTGCGATGACAGACTAAAATGTAAACAAGTTGAATCAAATTACCCGTTTGAATCACAATATCATATTTGTGTAATAAAAATATACAACCATTTAATTAATATTTATAGTGAGATTATGAATTATGTCTACTAAAAACTTATGTAAAATTATTCACAAACAAATACCTTTCCTACTCCAGTGGTGCCAGTGTACAGGACAGATTTATTAACAGCCAGCAGTTTTTCCATAACATACCCATAACGTACTGTATCTACTGTAGGTACCAGTAAATCAAAGTATGGAATCTGTAATAAGTAATAATTGGTTAAACAAACTGTGAACAGTAAACAAGGAGGTCTAGAAAGTGTTAGGACATTAAAAACTGCATACTTCAGGATTGTACTTGAATGAGGGTATGATTTTTTCCCATGGTTCAAATCGTTTTGATTCCAAGTCAACAAAATAGCTGTACATATCTCCAGACGCAGGTAGCTAACAAAAAAAAAATACATGAAACTGCTGGTTTAACCATAAAAAAATCATTGCATCTTCATGACCTTTTTGCTACGATGGCAAGTTAACCACTAATTAAAATAATAATGCCTTATCTTACAGCCATCCATTACACCAACAAATTATCATCCCTTCTCCCTCGGAACTACTTAATCAATATTTTTATACTTTATTTTTTCTTAATTTTTTTTTATTTAGATCAAATTTCTAATTCTTCGTGAAAATACTGATTATGCAAAAAATCCTGACGGTGTTGCAACCCTACTTTTTTTACGAGAAATCAAGAACTACCTACCCGAATATCACTATTATCTTGAAACAGTTCCCTTATGAATGAATCAAACAAATCCATACTCGCTTCCACTAAATTTCCACCAAGAGACCAAAGAAAGGAGAAACAAAACACAGATGCTATTAGAGGATGCAGTTTCACAACATCCAAAGATGAATCTGGACCAGAAACACTGAACACCAAACTTTCAAGTAAAGCGCATAGAGTTGTCACTTTACTGATGCTGACCTAAACAAAAAAATCATAAATAAAAAATAAAATAGACACAGTCAAACAAAATAAATCGAAATACTATATTGATGTATGGACACAAACCTATGTTACAAAATGTTTAAAAAGATTTAAGTGAATAAACCTGAGGTATGGCTTGTATACATTTTTTCCGAACAAATGTCAGTGCTTCGTCGATGTAACGCTCAAACAAATTCATGAGATAATCCTACAAAAACACATACTCTTTAAGCATACCGTAGAGAAAAAAATGTAATCAAAATAGCAAACAACACTAACTTGTGTTTCCTGTTTAAATTTAAGACCAACTTTCTGAATCCATGATTTAACATAGGGTGTCCAGCCAAGATTTTCAGGATCATAATACACCATACCACATCTATGTAAACATAATTTAAACATACTATTTTTCAAATCTATTAATCTGAAAGAAAATGCCCATTTACATGTTCAGTTTAACTTGATTAAATCACTTTGTTGTCTGTACCATCTGGGATAGCGAAAACAAGATAACCTGGCAAAATGCAACGAAAAAGACATAAAAAAGTATAAAAACTTGTCCCTTTTTAAAAAAAGTCATTTATGAGCAAAACGTTGCTTATTTGCTGCTTGCAAGATTAATTTATGCTCAAGTATTTAGATTGATTGCAACTTTAATTAACCTTTAAGTGAAGAAAGAAGAATATAACATACCTGCTGACAGTTGCAGGAGATGCTACAGCTAAATCTTGTACTTCAAACAACATATGGATGGTTGAATTTAATTTGATACGTTCCGAGTTGGCAAGACACAACATTTTGTTATCATCAAGCACTGTATTCATATTTTCAATCCACAATGCATCCACAGGTCCATCACAAACAATCCATTTATGTTCATCAGAAGTATCCTGTAGAGAAATAAAAACTCTGTGATGGTTATGTCTTACGATTTTTTTTAGGGATTTTTTTAACTCATGTCTTCACACACCTGAACGCAATGGCGTACAGACACTGCCATTAATCCATCTTTCCATTCCATTGTGAGCTTATTAACTTCACCATACAATTCACCCATGTCGATGGACTGGAAAAAAAGGAGAGGAATTGTCAATAAGCTACCAATGCACTTTTTCGAGAAAAAAATCTTATATAATAATTAGTTATATCTGTGACAGGCATAGTGGATGTGTTCGTTTTTCTTTGAAGTTGCTGAAAAATGCATGTCTGGTATATTAATGTACAAATTAAATGTGACATTAATTTAACGACAATAGCCTAATTTAAACGATGAAGCCATTACAATGCACTGAAAACTTTAAGGTTAAATATCCTAGAAACAGACTGGTGACGTCAGTTTTTTACACCCTGCAGGTTACTAGGGACAACTTGGGATCAAATTGGGTACGTTTCCCAAATCTGGGTCCCCCAATTTGTTTCGGAATAGACAGATAATGACATGATCAAAAAACTTTTTAACCCCAATATCTCTGTGACTGTTCGTCAAAAGTACCCTCAAATTTCCTCAATCGTTCGTCGAAGGCATATGGTTCTACACAGATCAGCATTTGAAGCTCTATACAACAGAGGTGACAGGTAAAGAAATGTCTCTTATGGGTTATTGCTGACATCATCAAAATTCATAAATAACAAATCTTTTACATTGTTCTGCCTAAGTGGATTTTTCCACAGGCTTTATCGACTAGTAAATAATTAATAATGGGTTTTAGAAAAATTGCAGCTTAATAAAGAAGTCTAATTTTTCCTGAACTTTCAAAAAGTATTTTTCAGAGCTCATATCAAATGTTAAATTAAACAATTTTTCTTCATATTAAAATAAAGATAACAAAGCAAGTGTAAGCAAAATAAATACCTTTGGGTTAAGAACATATGTATGGACAGGCTGATAAAAACTGTGCTTTTCACCATCTGCATGCAGTTTAGTTAGTGCATCTTTTAAAACCTGTAACACACGTAACATGATAAGACAAGATTAAAAATTGTCTCGTTTCTTTAATAAGTTTCCAAATTTTTAGTGCACTTGTCCTTATTAGTATCGAAAACTTATAGAACTACTAATTTTAACCAGCAAGTTTGAAAAAAGATTCAGAGCTGAAATGAAGGACAGACAAATTAAACATAATAAAAATTATAATTCAGAAATAGTAACAAACAAACCTGATAACTACTAGTTTTTCCGCCACCTGTTGGACCAACACTCATAACACCATGTCGCACCAACATTGTTTCATAGAGCTGTATTGTTTTCTTTACCATTGATGGGATGTTCTGCAAAAATTATTCAAGTTATTTGTACAGTTTCTTTTATAAAAGTATAATTACAGAAAATTTTATCTTACTTGTAAGCCTTTATTTACGATACATTCCTCGATAGCTGATTGTAGTTTACCATAATCATGTTCTGGAATGTCAACACCAGGAATAGATCTTGCAAAATAGCCTGAAAATCATATGGTTAATTTCATACATCAAATATTGGGATGATTTTACAAGAATTATTATTAAATATATAAATCTCCAATGCATTCGTTTATTTTCTCCTCTCAAAGTTGTTAACTCATAATCAATTGTAAAATACAATTTACTTAAAAGGCAATGTCAAAGTTTATTACTTGTTTTTGACAACTGCTGAATCTTCTAATTTTCCAAACTAAGTCAATAATACAAAAATATTGTAGATTTAAGAATGTACAGACTTACTCTAAATAAAATTGCATCCTGAGCTAGAAATTTTGGTAAATTGCTATCTCGTAATGCTCTTATCAATACAACATCCTCATTCAAGTTTGGATGTGTTCTTTTCAATGACCCAGCCATGACCAGGACGGATTTAACTGCTCTCATACCAAAATCATAATGGTCTTGTTGGGACAACTGCTCCGAACATAAACGATACATGTTCACCATTTTTCTGGCTAATGTTTTAGAAGACTCAAAACCTTCAGAATACAGAATGACCTCTGCAATTAAACCTATCAAAAAAGCGAAAGTGTTAAAAATATCTGCAAATAACCATAATAAAATAGGTAATTAGAAAAATAAGATAGAATCACCATAATCTGGCACCATCATTGACATAGGTCTGAACAATGCTTTTAAGTTATCGGGTAATTCTGTTCTACCAGCATACCCAGGATTCATTGTGATAAAAGCTGCACAAGTTGGTACAAGTTTGATTTCTCTTCCTTCAAACATAAAACGAGTAGCCTAAAGGAGACAAGTATAATATATTATAATTTTTACCAGCCACCTTATTCTAGGTTATTATATATGTGATCATTATACTTTGAGCCAAACTAAAAATGTTCCTAAAATATACCAAGGTGGACCAAAAATATACCGAAATGTACCAAAAAGATGTCGTAAGGATTTATAATATTCCCAATAAAATTTTTGTCCCAGAAAATTAAGGTCCACAGAATTAACGCAAAGTTCAAAAATTCATGTTAATTTTTTTAAGCATTAATATTCTATAATAAGGTAATGGAGAAAAAAATTGTGGAAGTAACTCTTGTAAAGAGAGGGATTCACAATGTTTAGGGAATAAACTTTAGCAAGCAATATATTTATTAAATTGTTTTATTCCCTTACCTGTAATCTTACCTTTTCTTTTTTACTGCAAAAAACGTGAGCAAATTTAAAACTTGGATTTCTGGGAATAAACTTTCATGAAATAACAAAACACTTACCCTTTCAAGTTTAGCATTTCGTATTGTCAACAGTTGTTGAGCAATAACTGACAAGACTTCAATATCAATACGATTAAATTCATCAAAACAACACCAAGCCCCTGACTGAGCAAGGCCAGAGAAAAATTTTCCCATCATTTTATAATCCAAGCCTTCTGAGCAATTAAACACAACACATTGCTTTGCTAGAGCTTTTGCAAGATCTTTCGTCGTTTCTGTTTTACCAGTACCAGCTGGGCCAGCAGGAGCTCCCCCCAGATCCAATTGCAATGCACCCATAAGGCATAGATAGCAACGATCCTAAGAAATTTGAGTTTTATGTGACAAATGGAATAAATGTTAAATATAAAACAGATAAAAAATAAATATTTACGGTAAGCGGTGTAATGACCAATCTGGCTGATGCGCCAAGATATTCATAACCATAAATGTATTGCGAATTTGACATGCGGACAATGCAATTATCAATGTCTGTGTCCCAATAATATCGTAATTGCTTTAACCACTCAAATCATTTTCGTTATCAATCTAAATGAGAAAAATACACAAAAGCTAAATAAAAAGTACAAAATAATAACAATAGTCAATATAGCATTAAAAACAGTAAATACCTGTTTTTCTACCATGCCACTAATGATATCTCTGGCATGAACATCAATTGTAATCAATGCACATAGTATATTTCGAGTCAACTTTGGAAGTTTTCCACGTACTAATGCTGCCAGGTTATTCAAGTTTTTAAATGACTTTTGTTCAAAGTTTTTCATTGCTTCTAATCGATCACCTTTACAAGTGAGCACTGCATTGACATCGGACACACCACATTGTTTGAGAGACTGTCAAAACAACCTAGTTATAAAATATATCAAAGTACTAATTACTATGTAAAACTGCTTACTTTATATGTTTAATTCTCATTAATTGTACGTGGTGTATGCTTTTACTATTTAGAATAAATAAATAAAAGAAAATAAGTCATAAATTGCTACCAATACCTGACTTGAATGTAATGTAACCATTCTTCTCGTGATTTGAGTTCGTAATCAGCTATTGCTCCTTTAACAAGTTTTCTTAATGCATTCACCATAGACTCTTCAACTTTACCAAGCCAGTCTTCCACATTCCCTCGAGCTTTTAATCCCTAGAGAAAAAAACTTGTCAAAATATCAGAGTAACAAACATAAAGCACGTGTTGATATAATTTGCTGGACATACCTTGGTCAACCCAACTTGTTCACCTTCAGGTGATATCATTGCTAAAATGTCATTACTCTTAGCAGCTGTGGCAGAGCTGGGACGTTCATTCATTGACTGATCAAGTGCTGCTTTGTGGAGCAGAACCAAATTCCAACTTTGCAATGGCATCAAAGCATTTTTGTAAATGTGGCTGTACTGCATGTGGATTTCTTGTCTGTGATAAAATCTCAAGCAGCTCATCGTTTGATAGCGAAATAAAATCTGAAAATAAATTCAGCACCATTTTAGTCTATAGCACATTGATAAGATGAATATTGTTGATGGATACTGTAAGAGAAAAAATGATTATTATTTTTTCAATATGTATAAAAAATAGAGTTTTCTAAAAATATCTTGAAATAAATATCTGTTTATTTCCAACTAAACAATGTTACTCATTCATCATCATCATCATTCTTGGCTAACGTCCGTTTTCCATGCTAGCATGGGTTGGACGGGGTATATAAATGACCCTCTTCCAATCTGATCTAGACTGTGTTAGATCTAAACTCAAATTCTTCTGCATCAAGTCTGTCCTTATTACCTCCTGCCAAATCTTTCTTGGTCTCCCCTGGGCTTTGCCCCAAGAACTTTCAAGTCTCTACACTTTCTTACCCAATTATCCCCCTCCATTCTTTCCAAGTGTCCCAACCATCTCAATCTTCTTATCTGGATAACATCTTTAATGTTACGGATACCTAGCCTGCTTCATAGCTCATCTGAAACTCTTTCTGTCTCTCAGACTGGCGTTACAAATCCACCTAACCATTCTCATATCATTCCTTTCTAAACGGTCAAGATCTTCATGCTTCACTGCCCATGTCTCACCGTACAACATAACACAACACAACACTTTTTACACAGGCCTCATACAACCTAACCTTTTACCTCAATTGACAAGACTCTGCTAGTCAACAAAGGAAGTAACTCTCTGAACTTTTTCCAAGGTGTTCATAACACCACATTTAAAATCATACTATGTATAATTATGTAAGCTGTTTTCCTCTAGGTTTTGTTGTTCGAAGTTCCTTGTGAAACCAAATAACTTCTACACAGAAGAGTTGTTTTGTTTGATAGCTCTGTTGAAAGTTATGATGTAAAGTATGAAAAATATGGTGACAAAATGTTAAATAAAAATTAAGAAACTAATCAAAAAAACAATTTTAGATACCCCTCCTGGATAGGACAATCGAAAAATTTGAGAAAATAATTCAGTCATTTTGTAAGTGAGACCTCAAACCACCTTACAAATCTTTGCATTTTCTATTTCGGTAAAAAAACATAATACCAACTACTAGAAAATGTTGAGTTCTTTTTAAATATTAATACACTGCAATATATATATATTAATTGATTATTAAGAAGATATCGTGATTTCAAAAAGCTGTTTGCTAATTTTTTTTATAGTATCCTGAAGATTCAATATATCAGATCAAATTTTGGACATTTTGATGTTGATTTTGGAAACACGTTACTGTTCGTAGGGCCATTAGTAAGAATAAACATTAGAAAACATCCCAACAACAATCACAAGGAATGTCTGTTTTATTACCTATACCAAGCCTATCGATAAGAAAATAACACCAGAGCAACAAATCGCTCTCCCAAGGTTACAATAATTTAGACTGGCCGAGCAACCTGAATAAATAGAATAAGTTTATAAAGTGTATTCTATTACAAAATCTTTTTTATCTATTTTATCATCTTTTTTTATATATTTGGTTAATTTTTACTGCAAATAATAATAAAGATAACATTGATTTCCATGTGAGATGAATTTGATATTGCTCAGCTAGACAAAACTTTTTGTGAAATTGGGGGAGCAATTAATGGCTCAGCTAGTTTCTCATTTCTCAGAATTGGGCGAGCTATTGCTCTCTTTTTAATAAATAAATACACTAGTTTGGACATGATACCCTTTATCAACATGGCTACCAAAATAAAATATATATATATATTTTTTTTTCTCTGTAAAAATACAAATTTTAAACTAGAATTTTTTTTGAAAACAGCTTTTCTAATTCAATTTTTTTTTCACATTTTTTTGCCAACGTGAACCTTCGTTATACTGTTTTACGTCAACAAAAAATGCTGCTGTGAATTTTCAGGTTTTTTTTATTCCCCTCGGCAATACACAACTTCACGTCGGCAAAAATGGTGACATGAACTTTAATTTCAGTGTCTGACATCGGCAAATTGCCTTTTAAATTCTATTTAGGGTAAATAAGCAAAATGCTCAGCAACCACTTTATTATCTTTAATTCGCCTCAGCAAAATTTTGCCGACAAGAACTTAGTTTTTTTCAAATTACCTTGGCATTCACCTCGGCATTTGCCGTGTGCCGACGTAAATTAGAAAGGCTGGAAACTATTCTCCATGTGGGAGTTCATCTTTTACTTTTTTATATGTGTCCTTATGTCTTGCTAAGATAAGAAGTGACAAATATAATCACACTATATTGATACCTTGGAAAAACAACACATTTGGATTCAAGATAAGCTTCAAGACATTTTTGAATTTGATCCAATAAAGCATTGTTTTGTTGGAAAGTTTCCAAAAGGCCTGGCTGAGTTGCTGCACGTAAAGCATTTGGCAAACGATTTAACTTTCTCATGATATCTTTCCAAGATTTATCAACCTGCATAAACATTTTGGCTTCTGCTGGAAGTTGCCGTTGGATGTCGGGTGCACTAAATATACTTTCAAGGTATAACCAATTTCTTTGACAGATAATCCATTCATCCTGTCAAAAAAATATGAGTTACAAATCGAAAAATGAAATAGAGATGACTGACACTTCTAAAAACATTTTTATACCATTGTCTGACTGAATAATGCAAGTTGTTTAACCCATTCATCAACTTTAGGACGTATGGGTCCCACATGGCGAGAGCTTGCAATTGTTGCAACATTAACCTGGCTGTCATCAAGAAGGGCTTGAATATCATCAGTACCTCCCAAAATAAACACATCTTTTGAATCACGATGTGAAAGAACAATAAACTCTGCTGATTTCCAAGAATCTTCAACCTGAAAAGAATTTACACGAAAAATCAGTATCTGTTTAAATCTTAAGTATCAAAATGGGAAATAAAACAATGAGAATTCTAAACGAATTCCAGCATAAATCAGAACACAAAGTTTCTCCAATAAAATGTTAGCCTTGGTGTGTTGTTAAAAGACATAAAGTTTTATATTGCTAATTAGAAAACATAGGTCATTTTCTGAAAAGATTTTATCACTTCGTTTCTTGATTACAAGGAAAGTTACCATACTTTAAATTTAAGATTTGAATGTTTTCATGGCATTTTCAGTGGGCATTACTGGTAAATAATAACCTGGTTGCGGAATAATCGAACTCCTTTCAAGCAATCAGACAGCTTGACTTGATTATAAACACTTATTGTCTGTTCAGTAAGGTAATAATATAGTGTAATACCCAATGTATTAAGAGTTGTAAAATATTGGGTCAGTAATTACAGGATAAGGTCGACTGAATACTCAATACAAAGGGTACAATCCTAATGAAATTTATTGTTATGAACAATGTTTCGATGGTGAATTCTTGTTTTATAGTTTGGTGTGTATTACATACCTTCTTTAAAATACCTTCTAAGGACGCCTCACTAGATGCTTGAGAGGAAACTTCTTGAATTTCTTCAGCATGTTCAAATGCATCAAGCTCATTAAGTAAGCCAAGTGTTAACACAGAGTCACTAGTAAACTTGTGATTTAATATCGTTTCAATTGAATCCCAATGACGTAACTTTAGTGAAGGATTTCGCAAGTCTGATATAGTTGGAAGCTAAAAAAAAAAAGTAAGAAAAATAATGTTAGAAACAATTTCGAAGCACATAGAAGCTCAGAAAAAGTATTGCTTTTCATAATAAGAAGTACAGTTGCATACGTTTCTTGATGCCATTGGTAAAAACATGTGGCATTATTATATATATTTTAAAGTAATCCTTTTTTACATAAGTAGACATCTGTTTATTTGAATGCCATTAATTCAAACAACTGCTATTTTAAAAATTTCTTGGTTCCTTCCTTTATGATACTCTTTACAGCTGCTAAATTAGGACATTCATTTATTTGAACAAATTTTCTGATCCCTTGTGTATTCAAATTAATGATGTGCATGCATCCATTCTCTTAGAGTATTTTAAATTAGAAATTTTTTTTTAGGTGCAACAATAAGTGGTAGTGCAGGTGAAGATTACTTCTTCACCTTTAGATTTATTTTTAACAAATACTGCACAGGAAAACTATATTTATAATACATGTTGCATTTGCTGGTACGTGATGTTTATGAAAAGTATTCATTAAAACGGTGCACTGATAGGCCTATGTGCATAAAATTGACTTACCTGGTTATTTTAGATTAAATTTTTTATCACTGATAGAAATAGCCTATATAAAGTGATTGAGAAGTTTGAAAGTTGTAATGGAGGTGCTATTTTTGACTTACACAGAAATGACTAATATTCAAATTAAGTTTTTTTTAAATTATTCTGGGAACCTAAACCTAAGACATATTTTAAAGCTTTTGGGAAACGAAATAATATAAAAAAGTGCCTTTATTTGAC